>JAVJIF010010489.1:80000-130732 GCA_038442645.1 Agave tequilana | reverse complement strand
TGAGCTTCACCAGAAGCTCAAACAAGAGATCTTTTATCCTCACATGAGGTTAGAGTGGAATTTTCAATCAAAAAGCCTTAGAGGCTGATCTAGCTTCGCACGTAGCATACGGTGCTGGCGCAAAGCTAGTTTAGTCTCAGTTGAGACTGAGTTAGGCCTGCAGGTGGCCTTCTTCGTCTCGTCAGAGACTTACTTCCGAGTAGTGGCTAGAGGAGACCTAGCCATTGAGATCTTCCTGTGCTTGAACGCACTGGTGAGATTTAAGCCACCCTTAGAGAGAATCTACTTGAATCTCTCTTGGTCAAAATTGGATGACCAATGTCTCAGCAGTAAACCCAAAGGTCTCATCATAGTATTGCTGCACCATCTTCTTGTTGTTGAAGAAGACATTCCCTAATGGAGTCGCTATCCTGTTTTCCATAGATGCAGAAAAGGGAAAAACTTTACAAAAGTGTTGTAGAAAACTACAAGTAAAAAGAAAATTACAAGAATCTTCAACTTAGATTCTAGAAAAGTGTGCTGGTGAAAGTCTGGTCAATGCGCAACCTCTTTGCTATTGACAATGTGAGTGTTTTGAGTCTTCGAGTCTTCTGTCTAAAGATTTCTTTCTCACCCGTTCCAGAAATCCTTTTAGAAAGGAAAATCGTAGGGGTATTAGCACCCTGAAAGAGAAGCAAAGTTCTCTGAGGAAACCGAAAAGCTAAAGATTGATTTCTTGTGAAATCTCTCTCTAAGAAGATCAACCTTCTTCTGAAATTTTCTAGCCAATCCGCAATAAAAAAATTCCATCTAAGAGCCTGCCTAGCAGTGAGATTTTATAGGCTTGATGGGATGTAACTGCTCCTTTAATAATCAGGACGATGATTCAGTCTAGCTTCGCACCTGAAGCTAGAATAGCTTTGCCTAGAAGTAGCTTGAGCAAAACTGAAAGCCCGTACACGAAGCTAATTAGCCAACTGGCTTGGGGTTGTTACACCAAATCCCATGATTCGCTCCACTAGGTAAGGGATTTTCCTTGATCTTCTCCAACCAATAAAGGAGTAAAAAGATCATAGCAATTAACTGCCAAAGTGATATCAATAACATTAATCTCGTGCTGAGATTTAAATAGTAAAAAATAACCATAAGAGCTCGCAACGGACATAGTTCATAGTAGAGCTAAAAGAGCTTCATGCGGAGCTAAAAAGGCTTAAGCTCACAGCAGAGCTAAGGGTAACTTGTGCGAAGCTACCACTGAGCTTGCAACGGATCTTAAAAGAGAGCTCCCAACAGAGCTATAAAAGCTTCAAGCGGAGCTAAGAAATGAGCAAACAGTAGAGCCACTGAGCTTGCTAGAGTTGAGCCTGCAGCGAAGTTAAATGTTAGCCTCTTGGGCTTCTTTAGAAGGCAAATGCTTAATCCACTATTTGCTTCACTAGATCAATGGCGTCCAAGTCATTGGTTTGTCTATCAGTGATGAACATGTTTTCAGCCTGTTTATGACTTGTCTTTTAGAAGTGTCGACAAGTTTGCATGATTTGGATTTATTGTAGAGCTGGTTTAGAGTTTGTCTTTTTGGAGTGTCAATAAACATATGACACTGAACAAAGAAGAAATGCATTATATTCAGATACATATATGATATCGATATATTACAACACATCTCCTCTCCTTGCACCAAATTATTAAGACTGTCCAAATATTAATGTCATCTAAACACTTAGTAGAAAGAGAAATATAAATACCAGATAAAATTTGTCGTTACTTACGTGTTATGTAAACAGGGTCATGAAGCCCGTTGATTAATTATCCAAATCAAGCATACGCGTGAATTCTCCATGACCTTCAGGAAACTGATGACTCACAGTATCTTCTCTATGAATAACTCTATCATATGTTCAACCATGCTCATTTCAAGTATGGCATGCGTGCCATCATCATTTGATATTCCTACTGCTTGAAAATGCCTGATTAGTCTATGATTTTGCATCATTACATCGCATTTTCCTACCGATTTATGAATAAAATGACACTTTTCACCTGTGTTTGGTCTATTTTGCAGATAATCAAGACTCTAGGGCAATGGAGTAATAAGAACCTAATTTAACCCAATTGCGGGTAATTAAATTTCACTTCTTAGAGATCAAGCTACAGAGCTTCTAGAAGATGCATTGGATCCAGAAATTTTAGGCGAATCTGTTGAAAATTTGAATCCAAATACCCAAATCCGAGACCATACAGAAGCTTCTCAAGACGAGACGAAGCTGTGGACAAAATTGGGACCTAATGTAACACCCCGCTCCAGAAATACGAACTTAATTGCGTATTCAGATTTTTTGATCGTATTTTTGATTTGCCTCCCATAATTATTTTTGTTTCATGAATATTTATATGATCGTTTTGCCTTAGATCCGGATTCGTGAAATCGGAGTAAGCCCTAGTCTGAACCGGGGACCCGATCCTAATGTATTGCTCAATTTAATCTTTTTAGTAGTCAGATCTAACCGATTTCAGTTTCAAACATTGTTTTCCAATATTCTAAATTTTCATGATTTTCTGAAATTTTCTGAATTAAATTGAAAATCTCAAAACTGGTGTCGACTAATACCGTTGATCGATTCTCAAATTTTTAATTTATAAACAGAGTTGAATTTCTAGTAACATCTTTCACAGGATTTCTTAGAATCACATTTCTATCTAAATGCATTTTTTGAGATTTTTCTGAATTTATCAAAATTCCACCAGATTTGGTGCCCGGCCAGTATCATCACTGGTTGATTCCAGGATTTTGGTTTACAATTGGAGTCTAGAATCCCCTTCATCTTATTTCTTAGAATCACATTTCTATCTAAATACATTTTTAGAGATTTTTCAGAATTTATTGAAGTTTGATCGATTTTGGTGTCGACCGGTATCGCCGGTAGATTTCAGATTTTTATTTTGAAAACCATATCAAGTTTCTAAAAGCTGATTCACCATGTACCTTAAAGTAATATTTACTATTTTTAAGAATTTTTGAGACTTTTTCGGATCATCAATTTTCTGACATTTTCGGTGTTTTTGAGATTTCTCAGATCCAGAATATTATCTTTATAAATTTCTTTTCTTTCTTTTTCTTTCCTTCCCCATTTTCTCATCCACACCCTTCTTTCTCTTTTTTTCTTTTTTTTTCTTTTATTCTTTATTTTTCTCCACCACTCAAAACCCAAAATATCTTGCCCCCCAAAATATCTTCTTCTTTTTTCTTTAACTTCTTCTTTCATCTTTCTTTTTTTTTTCGTTTTCTTTCCTTTCTTCTTCCCTGGCCAACGACAGCGCGCAGCTCCTCTATCTCCTCCTTCTTCATCTCTCTCCCAAAATTCTCCCCTCTCTTCTCTGATCTCCCTTTTTCTCCTTCAATTTTTCTCCCTTTTACATCCTCTCTCTTTAACTCCCTTCAATTTCATCTCTCCCCTCTCTCCTTCACTCTCCACCTCCCCACCATCACGCCCTGGGCACGCCTCCCTCCACGAACCTCCGACCTCCTCTCTCTCCCCAACCATCTCCAATTTCTCATTCTTCACCACAACACCCATCTTCACCATCAACTCTCCCCTCCCTCTCTTTTGGGGTGGCTGGCGCCACCCTGCCCGCCGATGGCTGATGCTACCACCTAGCATGGCCGGCCGACGGCCAGGCCGTACATGTATGACCCGGGAAAGGAGAGAGACAGGAATATTGCAGTAAAAGTTTTCCTTGAATCAAATGAAAAGGATTACAACAACAACTGTTCCTTCCGGTTACAAGGGAGGGAGGATATTGAATCTTGAATCCCCCCTTTGTTTAAGGCTGGGTTCTTCGTGTGGCGGTGGAGAGTGAATCTTGTTCTCCGTTGACCGGATGACCGTCCTTCAGGGATCTCCTCTTCGACCGGTAGAAAGAGTAACTCAGCTCCGTCTACCAAAACTCTAAAAGAGAAGGTAAGCGAAGAGTAACTTGTACGCAGCAAGCTAGCTTGAAGAGTCGAGTTCTCTCTCTGTTGATGATCTCTCCGTTGTCCTCTTCTCCTTCTTTTTGATTGCCAAAAGTCCGACCTCTTCTTCATAGCGACGGGGCTATTTATAGAGGTGTTAGGGGGTGAACGTGCCCCCCTAAAAGCGCTCCACAATGAGGGCCAACTTTCCCGCTACATGGGCGGTAACTAACCCACGTACCTGCTAAAGACACGCCACGATGGGAGCTGGTTTCCCTTACGTGTAGGCAGTGATTGGTCCCTTAACCAAGGCGGTTATAACTGAGACGCGGATTTCAGGCCGACGCGCCTTGATGCTGAGACGCGGGTGTCAAGCCAACGCGCCTTGATGCTGAGACGCGGGTGCCAGACCGACGCGCCTTGATGCTAAGACGCGGGTGTCAGGCCGACGCGCCTTAATGCTGAGACGCGGATGTCAGACCGACGCGTCTTGATGCGGAGACGCGGGTGTCAGGCCGACGCGCCTTGATGCTGAGACGCGGGTGTCAGGCCGACGCGCCTTGATGCTGAGACGCGGGTGATAGTCTCTCGCGTCTAGAGCTTGAAACTTTGCTTTTCAATAGCTTGTCCTCCAGTAACTTTTGGACAGCCTACAGAACCCCCTCCAAAGTTTTCGATATTCCGCAGTTAACTGGGACGGATTTCGAAATACTTTGGACTCTAGCTGAATTCACCTTCATGGCTGGACTGTTGATGCTCCGGGTTCGATCTTATCTGGAGTTGGTCTTCGTGAGTGTACTGTTTGAACTCTTTGAAGCCACCAGAGTTGATCATGTTGAGTGTCTAGATGCACAGTCTAAACCTCCCCGATTGCTTTTAGTCTGTCACGGGTGTGCTTTAAGCCAGGAGTGGTTGGTTGTCTGCTTGCGTCAGTGTACTGTTGAACTGATTTTGCAGAAGCAGGAGGCGGAACAGGTTCTTTTCAAAAAAGTCGAGATGGTACTGCTTTAAAGACGCGATTTCTGTAGGGTGCGTCCTTTGGCAATGGAAACGCGCCTGATCTTCTATGAGGCAGACGCGATGTTGGGCCCACTGGGTCGGACGCGGACTTTGTAGAGAGACGCGACCTTCTGAATGCATTTATAGAGATGCTGACGGGGCATGTCCATCGAAGAGGTGCGTCCCTTGGGTGCGAATCTGTGCCGTGTGATGATTACGCCGCCAGCTGGCCTGGGGAACTGGCAGGATTTCACCTTTGGCGCGCGGATTTCTTGGTTCATTAACTGACCCGCGCCACGTGTCAAATGACGACTCGCTGTGGAGTCGTGACGCATGATCTTCGCGAAGATTTGCTCTACACATCATGCGATGATTTGCTGCAGCTTTTATCGGGCCACACGCCGCGTATCTTCGCGTCTTATCGGGCCACACGCCGCGTATCTTCGCGAATCCTTGGGCCTATAAATAGCCACAGTTGGAGAGATACTTCTTCTTCTCCGAGCGTTTTATTTTAGGGTTTTAAGAAACAGAGTTCTTCTTTCCCTGTTCATTATCAGATTCTTGATTGACGATGGCACCAAGACTAAGCCAACCGCCTCTTCGTCACGGGCGACCGTCGCCGAGGCCCAGAGGGGCGCTTCCTCTGCGCAGGATGTCGTTCTCCCAGGTATAATGCCTTCGCCATTAACGGAAGCTCATAGAACTCTAAGAATCCTTAACACAAAATATAACTCGTGTTTGATTCTCAGACGCGATCCCAGACGCAGTCTTTGAGTTGATAACCGAGGCGCGGGTTTGGACCCTCACGCCATTGGGTTCTGCGTTTTGGACTCTTCACTTAGAATATTCCTAATTGTGAAGGGTTCAGACGCGAACTTGGTTAGCAGAACGCGGATTTGATCCTTGCGTTCTGTTTCACCAGCTGCCGATTTGATGAATCTGGCACCTGAGTCCAAGCGATTAGAAATCTGGGGGCATGAAAGGAAGGGTGTTACCCTCCTTAACTTCTGGCATTTGTGGTGATGGAAGGGTTAAGGTGGATAACTCCCTTCTTTTCGCACCCCAGAAGTGACATCAAGGTCATGGATTCTGGTGGTGGAGACGCGGATCCTGCAGGTCTGGACGCGGGTTTGATAATTCCTGCGTCCAGTATCTCTTTTGCGTTTGGACGCGGTTTTGCAGGTCTGGACGCGGATTTGATAATTCTTGTGTCCAGTATCTCTTCTGCGTTTGGACGCGGTTTTGCAGGTCTGGACGCGGATTTGATAATTCCTGCGTCCAGTATTTCTTCTGCGTTTGGACGCGGTTTCGCAGGTCTGGACGCGGATTTGATAATTCCTGCGTCCAGTATCTCTTCTGCGCCTGGGTTATGAACACTTAGCACAAAGTATCTAACTAAGTGTCCTTTTCTTTTGCAGTGCCCCATCCTTCTGCCTCACTCGCCAAGACGCGCCACTTTGGACATGTGGGTGGTGCTGACCAGGACTTGACTTTTGTGCTACGAAGGACTGCCCCTGTGACTGCTGACAAGTCGTCGGATCGCAGGGAAAGGCTCTCTAATGTTGACGTGAGGACTTTTCGGGTACTTATGACCGATGCGGCATTCACAACGGATGCTCACGTCAAGTTGGAGAAGCCTGCCTTCTTCTTCGGAGATCATATCAAAGATGGCGGCCATCGTGTGTATGACGGAACTTATAAATGGCTCCGTCAGATAAAGGGTGGAAGGTTCTTTTTTCGGTCATGGAGAGGATGTTCCCGCTGTCCTACTTCCAGCACATGTTCGTCCCTCGGAAGATGGAATGGGACATTTCTCGATATGTCCCCGAGATTACCCTCGGCGATTTGGGTTCCCATAAAGTGCATCGTCATGATAGCCATGACAGGTCGGTTCTCGGCCTATTCCCTGGGTCGCGCAAGTCTGAGGTTCCGGCGGGAGAGATACCACAACTTGGCACTACCTTCCTCAACGCGTTCATGGAAGCGGAGGGTGATTATCCGGTCGGGTTTCGTGCGCCTGGGTGGGTCCATTCCACGGAGAACTATTGGTGGGGCAGAATGGTAGGTTTCGTCCTCACCGACCTTGGGGATCTGCTAAAGCGCGTGGGACTGTACGTGGCGTCAGGGCCGTACAGTGGGGTATCCCACCAGGCTCTCATAACTTTTTCGGGATCTTGGAGCGCTACAATCCGCTGACGGGGACATTCTTTACCCCGGTTGGAGAGATGGGCCTTGCACTGCACGAGCTGCATGAGGTCTCGGGGCTAGCAACAGGGGACATCCCGTATGAGGAATATGTCCCGACCACTGAGGAGCTCCACCACTTGAAGAAAGAGTTTCCTCGGGTGTACGAGACTTACTGGGAGTGATGTGTCACTTCCACATTTGTGGTCAGATAACCAACTGGCGGTCGCAGGGAGTCAAGCAACTGTCTTGGGCCAGTTACTTATTTAATGGTATCGATAGTAAAGACACTCCGATAACCCGACTGGTTCCCAGTTCCGACAGGGAGATTGAAGACAGGATCGACCAGGCTTCTGAAGGCTTCTACACCACGGTCTCGAACGAGGACGGTTTCGACCCTGACCTGGTTTTTGAAAGCTTCCACCATCAAGCCCGGACCCCTATCTCCGATAGGGCACTGTTGGCAGGCTTCTTGATGCTGTGGCTGAAGCGTTGTGTGGTGCCCACGTTGCCACATGAAGTTATTGTTGCTGACGTGGTGTACCCGGCGGTGCTCCTGGCTCATAGCAACCCTATAGCCCTTCTCCCGGCCATGGTGGCTGGCATTCAGAGCGGGTTGCGGGCGCTAACCAAGAGTTTCTGCGAGGCGCCGAAAACTGCCGACTCCCACGGCAAGCCGTATGTCGACTCAGAGGGGAATCCGACGGTGAAGCGTCCTAACCCTCGGATCGAGCTGCCTTATACGTACCTTCTAGCTTGGTACGTGATGCACTGCCTTCTTTGATGACGGCGGTGCGTTGGAGGGAGAGTTCTGTCCCTTTTGTACAGCAGTTGGAGGATTCGAGGTGGAGTGACGTTTATATATATTACGTCCGGAAGCGACTTTCAGATCCCGCGAATTCCAGATCAATCGCTGCTTCCCCGAGATCCCTGATGCATCCTCCGGGGATCAATGTACTGATTCTGCGGGCTCAGATGGCTTCACGAGGTTGTCAGCGGGGAGCCTTTTGGTGGTTGATCAATATCCGGCCCGGATATGTGCTTTTCCGGCAAGGGACTTCATGCACCATCGAGCCGTACATGCCGAATCGTTTCGCTCGACAGTTCGGCTACGATCAACTCTACGTCGGGAATCCCAATGCTCAACTAGCCTTCGAAGGGAACTTGTTCGAAGGTTCTCGGGCTTGGTACTACAGTGTGGCCGGAGGGACGGGAGCAACTTTCTGTCTACCTATCGAGGGGTCCAAGTGCCGTATGAGCTTCAGCTTCTGCACTTGGTATTTCCAAGCCAACCAGACATCAGACTTTGTTCCGGCGTCTTCATGTATTGAGAGCATCAATGCAAATCTCGAGGCAAAGTCAGAGTCTGGTAAACCCTCAAAAATCATCGACCAGTACCTGAAGGCTCAGAAGGAGGCCGAGAGAAGGTCGGGAAGGGAGCCACGAGCAATCAGAGCGGAGCCGCGACCAACAAGGGAGGAGTCGCAAGCAGCAAGGGCGAAGCCACGAGCGGCAAAGACTCGACAGGCGGTAAGCAAGCGTGGTCAACGCTCTGTTTCAACTGCGAACCTGCTCTCAGAGGGTTCGGAGAGACTTGACGACCGAAGTCTCCCGATCTGAAGACCTCCCTGCTGTTGTTGAGGCACTGAGGGAAGAAGATATAGCTGAAGAGGATGATCATTTAATCCGCCCCCTAGGTCGAGCAGCAAAGACCGTAGGTCTGTGGAGGAAGGGGAGCTCGTTGACAGAGCCACGACCGCTGACGAGGATGAGCAGCTAGAGGTCGACATCATGAGTGGAGGAGACGTCAATATTCCGGGGGTTTCGGTTCAACCCGGGTCTTTACTTGCTCATGAAAAGAGAGATGAGGCACAGCGACCTGGGTCGTCTTGTGTCTTCATTTCTAGTCCTCGGGCAGTTGACCCCAGTCCTACCACTGGGGTGATTGGTGGCAAGGCTCCGGCTGCAGAAGTCTCGCGCGAGGCGCTATCGTCTTCCTCACTCTCAGGGGAAAGCGATTTTGAAGACGAGGTCGACTACGGTGATGAACCCGCTCCTCCTAATCCGAGTAAGTTCTCCCATATCTCAGAGGAAGAAATATACGGGGGTGAGCCATCAACGGTATCACAGCTGGCGATTATTCCCGTTGGAGGTACTCTTTTCACCTTTTGACCTAATTTCCCTTTTAATTTTGAAGAGGATGCTTTAACATTCTCCCTTTTATGTTGCAGGATTGGCTAAGAATGTCGAGGCTGCATCCTCCTCGCAGATCGAGGAGATGGTACAAGAGTTGACTCAGCCGGAAGGGGTTACGGCTTTAGTTGCCGAGATAACTCCAGCGGGGGCAACTACTGATGCCGATGAGGCTTCCACTTTGCCGGAAGAGGAGGCAACCCCTAAGGCCGGGGAAGAACCCACTCTGCAAGGTGAAGGGTTACTATTGAAGCCAGGGAGACTTTCACTCCGCTGGGCTCGCCCAAGGATTCAACATCTCTGGACCTTCCAGAGGTTGCGCTTACTGCTCCATCATTAGCTGTGGAGGCTCCTGCAGCGATAACACTTCCGGAAGTGCCAGTGGCCAGCACGACTCTCGCGCAAAAAGAGCCGGCTTGCACCCCTTTCTTCATGATAGAAAGGGGGTCGGGGGAGTACCTCGGGTGATGACACCATGGATTTCCTGACACGCAAAACGGTTGCAGCAGTTTCTTGACGCGATGCGATCATGCATCGATTTTATCTTGTCTGGGCGTAGCTCTTTTGACTTTGCCCGGACGTTTCTTGGAAACATGGACGGTAACATCGAATTAACCGGAGGCTCCTCGCTTGCCAAGTCATGTATGCTGTTGGTGGAGCGATTGGGAAGTGACCTGAAGGAGCTGAAGTCTTTGGACAATGCTAGTTCTTCTCAAGAAGCCCAGGTCATCTTGGCTAGGCTCCTAGCCACCCAGGAACAAGAGCGACAGGAGGTGGAAGCACAAGTTGCTGAAGAGGTCCGCAATCTCGAACGTTCTCAAGCTGAATGTCAGAAACTGGCTAACGATTCAATGGAATCCGAGTTCATTCGGCAAAACGCAGAGCTCGCGATTACCAATGCTCGGTTTGCCATCGCTAAGGCGGAAGCCATGATTGCGGAAAATGAGAGGACGCTTGCCACCGTCCGGAAGAGGCTGGAGGAGCAACAAGTTGCGAAGGCACGAGCTGAAGAAAGCCAGACCATTCATTCCTCCAGGTTGGAATCTCTGCGAGCACAGCTGGCTGCAAAACGCTTTCTATCTGAAGAGGAGCTGCGGGTCCAAGCCATGATGGAGGCTGAGAAGGCACGTCAGCACGAGGTGCATCATCTCAGGGAGCGTATCCGTTCTTTGCCGGATCAAGACTTTTAGCCTTTTCCCCTTCTTCCCCTTTTTTTTTGCAAAGAAGAGGACACTCTATTAGAGTGTTGTATCCACTTTACTATTTTTTCGATAAAAGTTTTTTTTTTTTTGATACTTTTGTTCCGTCTTCTTTGTTTGGCCGTGGATGAATTCAACTCCCTGATCACTGGCTGTGAATACTGAACTTAAGTGAAACTAAGTTCTTTCAATGAGACGCGGCGTCGACTCTAAGTCTTCTTGATGAGACGCGGCATTGATCTATAGAGTGAGACGCGGTCATCCGTCCATAGGAGCTTAGATAGAACTAAGTCCTTTTGATGAGACGCGGCGTCAATCACAGGGTGAGACGCGAATTTATCTTGCTGAGAAAGACGCAAATAGAGCAGACGCGAGGGACGCAGCATTGTTTGCTGAAGGGACGCGACCTTGAGTCACATGGACGCGCCTTCCAATTTGAGAACGGTGACGCGGACTCTTGGACGCGGCTTTCCCATCTGCGTTTAATGCAGCCTGACTTTGACCGTCAAGTCTTTACTGACGATTTGACGTCAAGTCTTCACTAACGATTGGGAAACCGGGTCATCCGTTGTTTTCCAAGGCAGTTGTCCACGCGTCAATTTTTCACTGGACTGAAGGCAGTAATGCCTTTTGACGCAAAGCGGCGCTGGCGGTTGGAGACCAGTGCCTTCGACGGTTCCCAAAGCGGCGTTCCACGCGTCAGTCCTTCATTGGACTTTGACGATCGTGCGCGACGGTTCCGATTGATGCACCATTAATAGCAATTATTAGGGTCTGCCTATAAATAGGGTTCACCCCCTCTCTTCAACAGCGGCTGCTCAGACCGTGCTCTGTTTGAGAACGAGTATTCTGAGGGACTCTGCCTTCTCTAAAGTTACCAACAGGGGTTCTGTCGCCATGGATGAAGCTGGTTCTGTGGATGAAGGTGACCCAGAGCTTTCATGGTTCTGTTTGGTCTCTTCAGGAGAAAGCGCTTCTCTGATCACTTTCCATGTCCATATACTGACGCAGAGAGTTAAACTCTTGACAGAGGCCTCTACCGGTATGTTGTCCCGACCTGCCGTGATGTTTCTAGTCCACCCAAGTTTGCATTTTGGCATAATCACCTGAAATTTTCTCATGAAGTCTGAGTTGGTGCATTCCTTCTGGAATCTGCGCCGCCAACTTCCCCTCTGGACGCAAGTGCTGAAATCCTTGGCGTGGGCTTTGCTCGTTAAGCTGGCGTTTAAGGCCATTGACTTGAGCGAATTCTAAATTGGGCTGAAATTTTCAGACCCGAATCTTGTAACTCTTGTTTATTCAACAGGGAGATGGCAATTTTCGGCGTCTGAAGTTTCTCGCGTCTTGTGCTTTTAAACGCGGGCGTAAGATGAGACTGCGTTTGAGTCCTGTATGTCCCACAGTTCTGATTCGCGTCTGTTTCTATCACCGCGGGGATTTGGTTTGCTGCGCAGTCTTTGACAACTCACTGCGCGGATCATTCCCGCGTTTGTAGTCTTTGGCAATAGCCGCGTCTGTCACTTAGTTTTCTTTGAAGTATACTAAGTTGCAGATTTTTAACTCCTCTGTTTATTCCCTGCAGGTAGGCTTGATCGTCCTTTTTCAGGTTCGTTGGGGCCCTGGAGGAATGTTTCGGCCAGCGACTTGTTCGATGTTCGTCCACAAGGGAATATATTATAGTCCTCGTCGTCCACAAGGGAATATATTATGTCCCTGACGAGGAATCGACGTTCGCCAAGGTCTCTCCAGGTCTACTGCACCATTCATGCCTGCTGGCAAGGGATGGTCAGGGTGAGTATGGCGGCGAGGGGGTTCCGGCGGTTGTGGTGGCGGATAGGATCCTCTTCCTCTCCCACCCCAGAAGTAACATCAAGGACTCCTCATGTCTGCTGGATGGTCTGCTGGGGGAAGAGATGTTCATAAACGAAGGGTTGCCGGACTTTCTGCTTCCACCGGACCTCAAGAACACCATTGCTCTTAGCTTAGTCAGCTAGGGCTCTTTCGATGTTTACATCATGCATCGTGGTGTAACCAGCTTCTATTGTAGCCACAAAACATCGCGCACTTGGAATCAGACGCAGCTTTAAGGAGTGAGTGCAACCTCTGAGAGGGAGAGGGACTTTTTTGTACTCCTCAATTGTAACACTCCATCTTCTTGTAAGAGAGCGTTTTGATTGTAACACTCAATCTTATTGTATAAGAGAGCGTTTTTGTATCACTTTCATATGCCTGGATATAAATAAAAGTGACACTTTTCTTTTTGTCCCTTCTATTGTCTTGAACTCTTTTTTGTCTCTTTTTGCTCAGACACATAGAAGCAAAGAATCTTTGGCTTATCAAAAATGAAAATTTTAACAAGTCAAATTTTGTGGAGAAAAGATCCTATTTTAGGAACTCTTATGATACTGTCAGAGGTGTAATATTAACTTGACAGAGGTGAAATTTTTGATGGACCCGCCACTTTATAAGAGAAAGTGACAAGTAGAATTGGTACCCCCAGGGAGGGTGAACTTTTATCAAGTGTTTGGGATTAACTTGATTGAGCTCAACTGGGGATTGATGGAAACACTGTTGATGGTATAGTATTAACCTAACAATGTTTTTAGGTAGACTTGTTATTCTGTTGAAGAGAATAACAAGTGGGACTAGACTCGTGGGGAATCTAGGAAAGTTTGTTACCGTCAGAGGTGTGATATTAACTTAACGGGTTGGAAGTGGTCTTGTCAGAAGTGTAATGTTAACTTGACAAGGATGTGAGTCAGAGGTGTGATATTAACTTAACTCAGAAGTGTCACTGTCATAGGTGTAATGTTTAACTTGACAGTGAGGGTAATGCTAGAGGTGTAATGTTGAACTTAGCATTGGTCATCTCGGCTTGCATAAGGAAGTCCGAGGGAAAGGTCAAAGCCATAGGTGTATTGTTGAACTTAGCAATGACTTGGATGCTAGAGGTGTGGTGTTAACTTAGCATCATCTATTTCAGCTTCGATATGGAAGTCTGAAGAAAAGTGACTGTCAGAGGTGTAGTATTAAACCTGGCAGAAACTTAATTACTGTTTAGAGGTGTGGTGTTAAACTTTAACAGTAATTTGTCAGAGGTGTGATATTAACTTGACAAAGATTGACTCATGACAAGAGCAATTTGAGGACCTGTCATTCTATTGGTGAGAATTGATAGGTGAAAATTTTGAAATGCCAGAGGTGTAGAACTTGGCGGATTGAAAAATTTGATATTCCGTGTAGAGTTGACAAACAAAATTTGTACTCGACAAGGAATATTGAAAGGTTTTCATTACCAGAGGTATAGTGTTAACTTAGTAATGGTTGTATTTTGTAGACCTACCATTCTGTGGATGAGAATTGGTAGGGGATTTTGGAGGAAAGAGTGGAGCCAAGTCCACTTTAGGATTTTTAGCAAACCCTCAGCTATCAACGGATTTGAGGTGCCTTTACCAACTACCGTTTGAGTTGGGCTAGCCATGCTATTCCCCTCAGCATGATGAGTTGTCGAAGACTTATGTTGGACTTAAAAGCCAACATTTTCCTCTATCCTAAGCCGTCGGAGGTGTCGGATCAAATGGGAACGTGTCCCTTAAGATTTTTAGCAAATCCTCAGCTGTCAACGGGTTTGAGGTGCCTTTACCAACTACCGTTTGAGTTGGGCTAGCCATGCTAT
This sequence comes from Agave tequilana, assembly GCA_038442645.1. NCBI lineage: Eukaryota > Viridiplantae > Streptophyta > Magnoliopsida > Asparagales > Asparagaceae > Agave > Agave tequilana. Next base: position 116,550 of record JAVJIF010010489.1, on the reverse strand, counting down.
TACCCTCAGCATGATGAGTTGTCGAAGACTTATGTTGGACCTAGAAGCCAACATTTTCTTCTATCCTTAGCCGTCGGGGGCGTCGGATATTGATGAAGAAGCTCTTCTTGTTTTGATCAGAGGTGTATTTTTAACTTGATCAGCGGAAGAATACCATCTAAGGATAGTACTTCTTCAGGAACCTGCCATTGATCAGCATCATAAGTGTATCGCCATTCGGGGTTATGATGCGATATGACCCATTTGAGTAGACTGACTCTACTACAAATGGTCCTTCCCATTTGGGTTAAAATTTGCCTTTCGTCTTGTGCGTCATCACCATGGGTCTTCTGACGGCTAAGACAAGATCGCCTTTCTTGAAAGTTCGCACTTTAACTTCTTGTTGAAGGCTCTGGTAATTCGAGCTTGGTAGAGCTCGATTTGCTGTTGGGCCTGCAGACGCTTATCATCTAAGGCCTCCAGTTCTTGGAGTCGCTGTCGATGCTTCTCCTCTGTTGTCATCTCCGCTGTCAGGGTGACGCGTAGAGATGGAATTTGGATTTCGAGTGAAAGGACGGCTTCGCACCCGTATACCAAAGAAAATGGCGTAGCTTTAGTTGGGGTTCGCACAGTTGTGCGGTAAGCCCATAAGCATTCACCCAGCTTGTCGTCCCAATCACGTTGACTTTTTGAAACGAACTTCTTAAGAAGCTTACCAATAGTTTTATTGAAAGCTTCTGCGAGGCCATTAGCGGCAGGATAGTATGCCGTTGAGGACACACTCTGGATTCTGAACTTGGCGCAGAATCTCTGGAAAGCCTGGCTAATGAACTGGGGTTCATTGTCATGGACAATTCGCCGAGGTACACCGAAACGGTAAATAACGTGGTGTTTCACGAACTTGATCACGTTCGACGACTTGACTTCCTTTAGGGGAATGGCCTCAGCCCACTTAGAGAAATAATCGGTTATTGCCAAAATAAACCGATGTCCTTTTGATGATGGTGGGCTGATAGGGCCAACCACGTCCATGCCCCACATTTCAAATGGCCAGGTAGAGGCCGTAGAGTGGAGGTACCCTGGTGCTTGATGGATGAAATCCCCATGCACTTGGCAAGCGTGGCATCTTTTAGCATAAGTGACGGCGTCGGCAACCATCTTGGGCCAGTAGTAACCCAATCTTTGGAGTCAATGTGCCAGTTTCGGGCCAGGTTGATGGGCTCCACACATACCGTCGTGGGCTTCCCTCAATACCTCTTGAGCCTCCTTGGTGAGAGGCACCGAAGCAAGATCCCGTCATGCGATCGACGATACAATGTTCGTGTAATCGCATTGTAATAGAATTTGGGGCTTTCCTTCGAATGGCAGCCGCCTCTTTGGTGTCTTTAGGCAGAATGCCGTATAGGATGAAATCAATGTAGGGGAATCACCAGTCTTTAAGCTCCGGACCGGTTGACAATCCAGTGCTTCTTTGCCTTGACAATCTCCCTTTGACTCCTGATAGCCCTCGAGAACATTTCTCGGGCAATACAGGTCGTGGCTGTAGACGAATATCTTCTCCATTGCTCCAGCTGGAAGAGCTAAGGAGGCCGCGAGGGATGCGAGTGCATCCGCGTGCGCATTTTGCCTGCGCGGTACATGGTCGATGTAGAAGCTTGTAAACCCCTCGGCCATGCGGATAGTTGCATTGTAATAGGGTACTAAGTCTTCATGTCTGACTTCGTACTCCCCGCGAACTTGGCTGACGATGAGCTTGGAGTCGCCGTATGCCTCGAGATTTTTGACGCCAATCTCATCGGCGAATTGCATCCCAATCAAAAGTGCGTTGTACTCCGCCACATTGTTGGAACAAGGCTCAGTTAATGAGACGGCTCGGGGAATCACATAATTTTGTGGGGATACGAGTACTACTCCTACCCCCGCTACTACGTGTCCTTTTGGGCTTGTTCTTGATGCACCGTCGAAGAAAAGTTGCCATACTTGACTTTCGAACGATGTCTGAGTCAGGCAGACTTCAGCAACTTCGTCTGGGAGATCCACATAGATTTTGGCTGCCCTCGGATCTGGGTGCTCAGCTAGGAAATCCGCGACTGCTTGTCCCTTAATGGCCTTTTGTGATAAAAAGCGCATCTCATATTGGGAGAGCAATATGGCCCATTTTGCCAGTCGGCCATTTAGCGATGAAGGTTTAGTCATAAGTAACCTCAGGGGGTTGACTTTTGATATGACGTTTATAGTTTGGCCTACCAGATAGTGTCGCATTTTCTGGATAGCGAACACCAGTGCCAAACATTCCTTCTCGATCGGGTTATACCGATGTTCGGCTCCGACCATTGTTCTACTCAGATAGTAGATTGCTTGCTCACGTCCTTGATCGTCATTCTGAGCTAGTAGAGCTCCCAAAGAATGATCCATCGCTCGGACGTACACCAGAAATGGCTTTTCGGATACTTGAGCTGCAAGGACTGGTGGTTGGGTGAGGTATTGCTTGATTTCCTCAAACGCTTTTTGGCAAGCGTCATCCCAAATGAATGAGACACCCTTCTTCATCAGCTTAGCGAAGGGTTGGCATCTTCCGGAGAGGTTTGAGATAAACCTGCGGATGTATGCCAATCGTCCTTGCAATCCCCTGAGTTCCTTGAGATTTCTCGGGGGTTGCATCTCCTGGATAGCGCGAACCTTTTCCGGGTCCAAGTGAATTCCGGTGGATGTTACAACAAATCTTAAGAATTTGCCACTGGCCACCCCCAGGAAGGACTTTGTGGGATTCATCTTCAATTGATGAACCCACATGATGTCGAAGACCACCTTCAGGTCTGCTATATGATCACCTTTAGTGCGGCTTTTTATCGCGATGTCATCAACATAACATTCCACCGTTTTGCGTAGTTGCTGATGGAAAATGGCGTTCATGGCCCTTTGGTATGTTGCCCCTGCATTTTTTAGTCCGAAGGGCATGACGGTATAGCAATAAACCCCCAATGGTGTCCTGAAGGAGGTGTGCTTTTCATCGTCAGGATACATTTTGATTTGATTGTATCCTGAGATCCATCCATGAAGGACATTCGCTCGAATCCGCAAGTATTGTCAATCATAACGTCTGTGATTGGCAATGGGAATTCGTCTTTGGGACAAGCCTCATTTAGATCACGGAAGTCGATGCAGATCCGGATCTTCCCGTTCTTCTTGGAGACGGGGACGATGTTGGCTACCCAGTCGGGATGTTGTTCTTCCCTAATGAAGCCAGAATCAATAAGTTTTCTGACTTCTGATTGAATTGCCTCCATTATTTCTGGGCGAAACCGTCGCTGCTGTTGTTTGACAGGCTTTACGTCCGGATTGATGTTGAGGCGGTGCATAGCCACTTGAGGATCAAGTCCTGGCATGTCCACATAATTCCAGGCGAAGACGTCTATATACTCTTGTACAAGAGATATTAGATCTTTCTTCTCCGAAGGTGACAGGCCGTCACTTATGAAGATGGGCTTAGGGTTAGCCTCATCTCCTAGGTTGATCTGAACAATCTTATCTTCTGTGGGAGCGTCTTCTTTTAGCTGACGGAGGAATCAGGGTCAGCTGTCTGACCAAAGACTGCTGGTGTACGCCTGATCCGCAACGACACTCCGAGAGCATGGAGATGAGCCGTTGGCAGCAGCATGACGAAGTGACCTGATTGGCACTTCTTTTCTTCGTCAGATAATCCCTCAAATCCATGGGAGGGGGATTGAAAAGATTAGCCTCGCAACGTCGAAGACGGGAGACATCCATGTGCTGCACAGTCTGGACGCAGACTTCAGGGACGCGGTTTTCACGTCGCGGCTGTGGAACGCGCGTCTGGCGTCTCTGTTGAGATGAGACGCGAGTGTCGCGTTGTTGTTTGGTGCGTCGGAGCAGAGACGCTTGAGAGAGGGTGGGCTGCTGGGCCCCTCGTCTCTGGGCGCGTGCTTCCTGCGTTTGACGAGACGCAAAAGCTTCGTCTTGGCGCTTGGTAAGTTGGTCCTCAGAGGACTTAACTTGAGGAGTTGCGCGTTTGGGCCGCCAGACGCGGACTTCTCGTACTGGACGTGGCGCAGGCAAGGCGCGAGATTGTACGTCGCGTCCAGCCTCAGTTGGACAACCGACGGTTCCAACTTGCAGCTGACGCGCACGTCTCCTCTGCTGACGCTCAGCGTTTCGATTGCGTCGAGGAGGTAGAGAGAGACCAACGACATCCTGATGCTGGACACCAGGGATTTTGACCACGCGGGTCTCCTGAGAGACGCTGACGCGGGTGTTCTGTGCGACGCGGTTGGTCGCAAAGGCAGATGTGCCTGGGACCACACGGGCCTTCTGAGAGGCGTTGACGCGCGTCTCTTGCTTGGCACAGTCGGCAGCAGGGGAGCTCGAGAGAGCCACAGATCGGGACTCGAGGCCATTCCCCGTTGAGACCCGGCGGCAGACGCGGGTCTTTGGGCTCTTGGAGCCAGAAGAGAGGAACTCTTCGTACTTCGCCTGGTCGAACTCGACAACGAGCGATTCGACCATCTTTCCCTCATGGTGGACGTCATCTTGCGCCACTACCTGTTCGTCAGTAACAAAAGTTTTTCCCAGCGGAGTCGCCATCTCTTGTATGACCCGGGAAAGGAGAGAGACAGGAATATTGCAGTAAAAGTTTTCCTTGAATCAAATGAAAAGGATTACAACAACAACTGTTCCTTCCGGTTACAAGGGAGGGAGGATATTGAATCTTGAATCCCCCTTTGTTTAAGGCTGGGTTCTTCGTGTGGCGGTGGAGAGTGAATCTTGTTCTCCGTTGACCGGATGACCGTCCTTCAGGGATCTCCTCTTCGGCCGGTAGAAAGAGTAACTCAGCTCCGTCTACCAAAACTCTAAAAGAGAAGGTAAGCGAAGAGTAACTTGTACGCAGCAAGCTAGCTTGAAGAGTCGAGTTCTCTCTCTGTTGATGATCTCTCCGTTGTCCTCTTCTCCTTCTTTTTGATTGCCAAAAGTTCGACCTCTTCTTCATAGCGACGGGGCTATTTATAGAGGTGTTAGGGGGTGAACGTGCCCCCCCTAAAAGCGCTCCACAATGAGGGCCAACTTTCCCGCTACATGGGCGGTAACTAACCCACGTACCTGCTAAAGACACGCCACGATGGGAGCTAGTTTCCCTTACGTGTAGGCAGTGATTGGTCCCTTAACTAAGGCGGTTATAACTGAGACGCGGATTTCAGGCCGACGCGCCTTGATGCTGAGACGCGGGTGTCAAGCCAACGCGCCTTGATGCTGAGACGCGGGTGCCAGACCGACGCGCCTTGATGCTGAGACGCAGGTGTCAGGCCGACGCGCCTTAATGCTGAGACGCGGATGTCAGACCGACGCGTCTTGATGCGGAGACGCGGGTGTCAGGCCGACGCGCCTTGATGCTGAGACGCGGGTGTCAGGCCGACGCGCCTTGATGCTGAGACGCGGGTGATAGTCCCTCGCGTCTAGAGCTTGAAACTTTGCTTTTCAATAGCTTGTCCTCCAGTAACTTTTGGACAGCCTACAGTACATCCCCCAGAGGGGGACGCTGTGTATGAGCAGGGGCAACAACCCTCCCCCGTGCTCTCTCTATCTCATCTCTATCTCTCTCTCCCTGTTCTCTCTCTAGCCATCTCTCTTTCTCTCTCTTTCCAGTTCCTTCTCTCACTCATCGTTCTTCTCTCTACTGGTTCTCTCTCTTTCTGCAGTCTCTCTCTAAAACTGTCTCTCTTTCTCTCTCTCCATTTCTCTCTGCTCTCTCTCATCTCTTTCTCTCTCTAGATCATTCTCTTTAGGTCCTCTCTAGCTTTCTCTCTCTAGATTTCTTTCTCTCACTAGCTCTCACTCTTTCTCTCTCTTTCCTCTCTCCTTATATATATATTTTTTATATTTATTATAACGCGTTCACGGGTTCCTGGGATTCTAGAGTTTTTGGCTTTTCCAAAGATTTAGGTGAGTATCCTCACCTTGATTTGGGCTTCCTCGCTTGTTGGGTCGACGTCTATTTTATTTCATAATTGAATATTATTGGGCGGTGTCCCTGTATTTGTATGTGGCTAAGTGCCCATGATTGTACATGTATATGCCTGTGATGAATGCTTGTACTACGATAGTTTACTTCTTGCACATATACCATACTTGTGATCTACATTTCTACTACCTTATACCATGTGTGGCCAACCCTTGGTGGTCGTTAGCCTCTAAGCTCTCTACTCGGCCTCCTAGCCCTATCAGCCTCCAGGCTTCTCCACTCCATGGTAATCTAGATATTATCACGCTTATATGTATGCTTGTGTAGTACTAACATTGCAGGTGCTCTCATACTGACTCTGGGTTTCTGCTAAATCCCAGACTGGCCACCCAATAGTTCTAGGCCTGCACCTTATGGGTTTTGTGGTAGCTACCGAGAGTGCACTTAGACTCGAGCGTACTTTAGCCTCGGGGCTCTCGCCCGCTACCTCGAAAGAGAAGTGTGCTTAGACCGTCAAGTCTCTTAGCTCTGCCTAGCGCGCTCTACCACTAGATTCGTCTAGGCGAGATACTGCCAGATTTCTACTCACACTTTAAGCCGAGTCGTCCCGGTAACCTTGCCAGGCGCTCTAGCGTTAAACATTGTTTGTTGTCCGTACCTCCAGCTTGCTTAGCTCTGCTTGGGTGTTTGCTTGCTTGCTTAGTACCTGATCACCAGTTTATCTTTTCTTCTATTAATGGTTATGAAGAGTTTGAAAACTTACTTATACTATTTTTTCTTGAAACTGCATGGTTTTTCAGTATTCGTATCGATCTCGTATATCGGTACTATTTTCCTAAATCTCTTAACGTACTTACATATACCATGCTATCACTTGTCACCTAACTGATATCACCCTCCTATCATGCTATCACTTGACACTGGCATGATATACTTGACTTTTATAATTATCACGATAACGGGAAGATGACCTGATATCTTGCTTAGATCTTGATATATTTCAGTACGAACCGTACTCTTGATCCTCCTGTATTCCTAATATTCTTAGCTTGTTCCTGCTCATTCCTAAAATCTGATAATTATCTAATAAACCATAAAATAGGACAACTTACATCGGGTTGGGGGAAACTTGCGGATATCAATACATGTTTGTCTTTACAATCGTATTAGGTATGTTGTGCAACTAAAACTTCCGGTTCAACCTGAGGGACTCCAAGTGACCGAGAGGAGCGCTGGCTCCCTCCTTTTTGGTACCATCTTGATAAGGGCATCCTATAACACCCTCTTGTAGGCCTTGCAGCGGTTCCATACACCAGCAATGGAACACCCTGGACCGTGGTCCCAAGCATGCATGGGACCCACTGTAAACATTGTTCGTTGATACCCCGTTAGTTTTCAATAACAACCTTGCTTTACTCAGATGTGGATACATGTGTACTAGGATGCTAGTTCACATATCTAGACATCTGGGTAGAACGAGTAATAATAATAATAAAGGATGCCAACTATGTATCTGTTGTATATTTTGCCATGTTTTCTTCCATTGGGTTTTACTTCAAATTTCCAGTTTTATGATTATTATTATATTATAGCTGCTTACATCCTTCTTTTCCACTTGTGTTCTATTCTACTAGTCTCATGCTCTTATCTTATTATACCCTGAGTATTCCCTGCTTGATATTGCTTGCTATCTCTCTTGCTACTGCATGCTAGTGTTCACGACACGGTTTTCAGTGTATATTTATGATTCAGATTTATCGATACACGTGTGTTTATCTATTCACACTATTTGGCATTCGCATCACCACTCGCTGGGGAGTTCTAACTCCCTTGGATTCTCATGTCTAGGTCTCGGAGCTTGGAGCTTGTGGATTCTCCCTATTGCTGATCAGAAATGCGCAATAGTAGCGTGGACCATTGGCAGACCGTCTAGAGCCCCATCCTTCCAGGCCCCCTGCTCGGCTCTAGAGTTTTTTTGTCATGACTCTGAGTCTCCTTTTGTACTGTTCATTATTGTAAATCCCTTGTATTCTCGCAATTGTGCCTATTGGTGATGTAATATTCTTGTAATGTTGTGTCATATTTGGTGATAACTTTATAATTGTACTCATATGTTAGAATGTATGATGCACCACGATTTCTTAAGTCTAATTCCTGCCTGTACTGATGCTTAGCGTATATACGTGAGGGTATTTCTGACCTGCGTATATACTCACAGTAACGTCTCCATACCTGCGGGATTAGGGCATTACACTTAAGTCCCTGGTATTATCGTGGAACATGACAATTTAGAGGATCCACGTGTTGATCTTCAACGCGTGGCCTCGTCTCGTCTTCTAGAACCTCATTTTGCCTATAAATATCCCTGCAGAGACCTGAGACAAAAAAAGAGCGAGTAGACTCGAATTTCTCTCTCCTAGTTGTAGAGTAGGATTTTCTTCTCTTTTTTGTATTTTTTCTTTTTTAGATCTTGTAGTAGGGCTGAGTTGATTTTGGAAAGAGAGATATTGATGTAATAGAGAGTGACAATTTATGTAAAGGTGTCTCCTTTTTCTCTATTGTAATCTTCTTCATTTTCTACATGATGCTTAGCTAGTTTTTCTTTGATGAAAATCTAATTACTAACTAGCTAACTACTTACTTGATAATACACATGAATCTAATAACCTCTACTAGGCCCTGCTCTTGCAAGAGCCATTAATGATTCATGATGATGGATTCTAACATTCTAACATCTAACCACTAACAAGCTAACTTGCAATGTCTTCTTTATTTCATGCTCACCTCTAATTGGTTTTGATGATCTAATAGTAACTTGAATTTTGATTGTGTGGTTTGGATGTGTTTGAATGTGGAAGAACAATCTTATGAGCCATATTTTGTATCGTCTCTTGAAGCTAAGGACTAGTGATGGCCAAGGATCCATGTGAGGCAACTATGAGTAAGAGGTTAGCATGGTTAGTGGAGCAATTAGTAGTTAGTAGCTATGAGTTTTCTTTCATCGTTTTCTTTCTTTTTACTTTATTTAAAAAAATCATTTTCAAAATGTTTATATCATTTTTCTATTGTTGTTTTTATCACTTTCTTAGTTCACCATTGTTTTCATCTTCTTCACAACAACTTTCATCTTCATTCTTATTTTGTTTTTAAATCCACTTTTCAAATTATCTCACAATATTTACCACTTTTTCATTGTTTTCACATTGTCGTTTTCCTCGCCTTCTCACCTGTCATTTCTAGTTTTCTTTTCTTTTTCTTTTTCTTTTTCTTTCTCTTTCTTTAACAAAGAAGAACTTGTTAACAACCGACGTGAATAAGAACTGTTAATACTTCTATCGCCTTTCATCCTGTGGATTCGACCTATTGAGCTAATGCTATAACGGAAGTATCAAGGGAATATTAGCACACACACTTTTACACTGATTTCAAAATACACATTTTCAAGTGCTGGTTTTATCCCGATCAATGCCCGTGAGCTGACCACTTGCATGTCAAGTGAATCTGATGTTTGTTTGGATTAATTTTAGTGATTTGATAGATTTTCTCCACCAATTCACGTCTTGTGGTTGATTTTTTGACAATCACGGGTTTTACTATTTCATTAACATATATTGGATTACTATCTCTATCTATTACTAGTGTACCACTAAACCAATAAAGAAGAGGGACATTAGCATTAGACATTGTACCTAATTTCATATTGCTTTGCCTACTAGAATTTAACCGAATATAATGCTATCAAAGGAACAGAAAATAACTTGAGGTTGACAATACCACTTACCTTAAAATAAACATTATCACCAAAGAAGAAACACACCCGTAGAAGAGACATAAATAATCATTCTTTTCATTTAAATCAACATGGATAGAATTACAATTATTTGTTAATTATACAAAATACAAAAAAATTATATTCTCTCAATTTCATAAAATAATTATTCCTTAACATAATCACAAATTTAAGAGCAATTTTGAGAGAGAGAGAGAGAGAGAAAGAGTAGATTGAGGGAGAGAGGGCTGGCAGAAAGAGAGAGCATGATAGATAGAGTGAGTGTACCATAGAGAGGGGGACGAATTGAAGGTGATAGGGGTGGCATACAAAGAGAGAGGGTCGCGGTTAGAGCTAGGGGCAACACAGATTGGGGGGAGAGGAAAGAGAGAATAGTTGAAAGAAAAAGAGGAGAAATAGGGAGAGCGGATTGAGGGAGAGACGGATCTTACCGGCGATGAGCTCAATGAGTGGCGGGCAATGCGACCAAGCGATGGCGATACGGACCGGGCATTTGTGAGAGGGGGTCGGGACTAGGGCAGAGGAGGCCAAAACTGAAGAGACAGGTATAATATATAAAAGAGGCTCGTCGAGCCCGCCTGGGACCCACTATGTCAGAGAGAGAGTAAGTGAGTAAGAGAGTTGAGACTCTTTGTAACACCCCGCTCCCGGAATACGTACTTAGTTGCGTATTCAGATTTTTTGATCGTATTTTTCAATTTACTTCCTATATTTATTTTGTATTATAAATTATTTATATGATCGTTTTGTCTTGGATCAGGATTCGTGGACTCAGAGTCTGCTCTTCTCTGAACCAGGGACCCGATCCTAGTGTATTACTCAATTTAGTCTTTCTGGTATTCTGATTTGACCGATTTCAGTTTTAAACATCATTTCCCAATATTTTAGATTTTCTATGATTTTCTGAAATTTTCCTGAATTAAATGGAAAATCTTCAAAACCAGTGTCGACCAGCACCGCTGACTGATTCCTGGATTTTTAATTTACAAATGGAGTCAAATTTTGAGAAACCTCTTTCTCATATTTTTTTAGAATAATATTTTCTATCTTAATATATTTTTTGGAAATTTTCAGAATTTATCAGATTTCTGCCAGATTTGGTGTCGACCGATATTGGCGGCTGATTTCAGGATTTTTAATTTAAAAATTATAAAGAATTTCTTGAAATGGATTTCACCATGATTCTTAGAATAATATTCTTGATTTTGAGAATTTTTGCGGGTCGTTCCGAAATACTTGATTTTCGGACGATTTCGGTATTTTTCCGAAAGTTTTCCGCATCCGCAACTAAATCCCGGGAATCCGCTACTCTAATTATTTTCACTTTTTCTTCCAAGAGAATATCTTCCTTTTTTAATTTCTTTTCCTTTTTTCCTTTTTCTTTCCTTCCTTTTCCTTCCACCAAATTCTCCATTCTTCCATTACTTTCTACAACTTTCCACCAAAAATATCTCCTCCACCAAAAATATCTTCTCCAAAAATATCCCAAAACACTCAAACTCCTCTCCCATCACCATGGCCGGCCAAAGAGCCACCTAACCCCTCCATTTTTACAAAAAACCCCCTCTCTAAACACTTTTTACATTACCTTCACAAATCCAATTCCTATATAAACCTTTCCTTCATCTTTCCACTTCATTTTCTCTTCACCAACACCTTAACCACCACCAACTCCTCCTTCATCTCCGCCACAACAACAACCACTACAACTTCTCCAACTCCTTACCTTCATCTTCTTCCTCCTCCATCTCCATGTAAACCACCACAAACTCCAACAACTCCACCAAAGCCTTCACCTTCTCCTTTACCTTCTCCAAAAATACCACCACCATCAAAACCCTCCACAAAACCACCACCCCATCACCACATCAAGAGCCGGCCACCTCCTTTGGATTGGGGTCGAGCTCTTCTTCGTCGGTAATATCTCCGATGATTATTCCGGTAATCGTTCGCGATTATTCCGGTAATCATTACGGTGACGATTACAACGACAAACAACTAACATCACCATCACCTCTACTATTTTCCACCACCATCTTCACTTCCGCCTTCACTTTCACCATCACAAAACCACCTCCATCTCCACTACTTCAACCTCCAAACATCACCTCCTTCACCTACTTTTTCATTACTCCATCAAAATCCAACTCCTCCACCAAATAACACCACCACCAAAGCAAGCACCTTTCCCTTTCTCTCTCCCTTCTCCTCTCTGTATATTGCTGACGCGGATCTCACCCCCGCGTCCAGGCAACGCCTTAACGCGGATATTCGTGTTCTTGGCATCTGTTTAAACGCGGCCTTCGCGTTCTTGTACCGACGCAACGCGGAGTCCATGCCCGCGTCTGTGTCCTTTTCATGTCTGCACGACGCGGAGCTAATGCCCGCGTCTGTGTTCTTCTCATGCTAACGCGACGCGAAACCCATGACCGCGTCCGCGTTCTTCTCGTGTCCTGACTTGAACGCGGGTCTCGAACCCCGCGTTTGTGGCACCTTTGCGACGTGATTCCCGCGTCTGTGACTCCCGCGTCTGCGACTCCCGCGTCTCACTCTCAAAACCCGCGTCTCCCTGTGCACTCTCTCCTTCCATATACTTCTCTCTGTAGTTTTTCTCTCTCTTTCTCTCTCTAACTCTTTCTCTCTCCTCTTCACTTATTATATTTATGGCGCGTACGCGAGTTCCATGGATTTCAGAGTTTTCGGTTCTTCCGGAGATTTAGGCGAGTGTCCTCGCTCTCGCCACCATTTGGGTTTCCCCGCTTTGTTGGGTCGACATGTATTTTATTCCATGTTGACATGTATTTTGTATTGTGCTGAGTCCCTGTATTTGTGTATGGCCGAGTGCCAATGACTGGACATGTATTGCTTTGTGACGAATGCTTGTATTAGGGTAGTTTAATTCTTGTACATATACCATGCCTGTGTTGTATTTTACTGCTTTATACCATGCGTGGCCGACCCTTCGTGGTCGTTGGACTCTGGGTTTCTGCCCACTCCTGGGATGGCTAGTAGCCACCGAGAGTGAGCTTAAACCCCGAGCGTACTTGACCTCCGGACCCTTCAGCCTCCGGTCTCTCACGATCTCGAAAGGGAAGTGACTGGGACCGATAGGTCTCTCCGTCCTTCAGCCTCCGGTCTCTCACTATCTTGAAAGAGAGGTGATTGGGACCGTCAGGTTCTTCAGCTCCGCCTGGTTATCATGATCAGCACTCAGCACTTTACCACTAGATTCGTCTAGGCGAGAGGCTGCCGGATTTTCTACTCGCACCTTAAGCCAAGTTGTCCCGGTAACCTTGCCAGACGCTCCAGTGTTAAATACTGTTTGCTATCTGTGCCTCCAGCTTGCTCAGCTCCGCTTGGTTGTGCTCAGCTACTACTCTATCATCATGCCACGTATTTACCTGATATGTTAACACTTGCTATGCCATTACTTCATACCTGTCATTTACATGCTACTATTTAACACCTGTTTGTATCACCTGACAACTGAGGTGTTATCACCTGACACCAAACATGCTACTACTTGGCAAGACCCCTTGTTATACACGACTTGCCACTAGACTAATATCAATCTCTTGACATGATTGGTCACCTGCCAAATATCATCCTCCTATCATGCTATCACTTGACACCCGGCATGATATACTTGACTCTCATGATTATCACGATAACGGGAATGATGACCTGATATCTTGATTTCAACTTGCTACATTATAGTACGAACAGTACTCCTGATATAGTACGAACAGTACTCCTGATATAGTACGAATCGTACTCCTGATACACATGTATTCCTGATATTCCTGACTTGTTCCTGCTCATTCCCGGAATCTGATAATCATCTAATAAACCGTAAAATGAGACTACTTACATCGGGTCGGGGGAAACTTGCGGCTATCAATATATGTTCGTGTTTATAGTGGTATTAGGCATGTTGTGCAACTAAAACTTCCGGTCTGACCTGTGGGCCTCCAGGGGACCGAGGGGAGAGCTGGCTCCCTCCTTCCTGGTACCATCTTGATAAGGGCATCCATAAGACCCTCCTGAATCGCCTTGCGGTTGGTTCCGTCACCAAGCAACGGAACATCCTGGGCCGTGGTCCCGGGTATGCACGGGACCCACTGTAAACATTGTTCGTTGATACCCCCGTTGGTTTCCAATAACAATCTTGCTTTACTCAGATGTGGATATATGTGTGCTGGGACGCTAGTTCACATATCTAGACATCAGGGTAAGACGAGACATCAGGGTAAGACGAGTAATAATAATAATAAAAGATGCCAGTCATGGATCCGTTGTATGCTTTGCCGAGTTTGCTTCCATCGGGTTTTACATTAGATTTCCGGTTTTATGATTATTATCATATTAGCTACTCATATCCTGTTTTATTACCCATGTTCCATTCCATCAGTCTACTGCTCCTATCTTATCATTCCATGAGTAGTTCCTGCTTGATATCACTTGTTATATATCTACCTGATTATACATGCTTATGCTCACGACACGGTTTTCAATGCATGATTATGATTCGGTTTTATCGATACACTTGTACTTGTCTCAGCACGCCATCTGGCTTTTGTATCACCACTCGCCTGGGGAGTTCTATCTAACTCCCCTGGATCCTCATGTCCAGGTCTTGGAGCTTGGAGCGTGTGGATTCCCCCAGTTGTTGATCAGAGTGGCGCAGCGGTAGCATGGATCTCCAGCAGACCATCTGAAGCTCTATCCTTCCAGGCCCCCTGTGTGCCTCTCGAGTTTTCCTTTTGTAAACTCGTGAGTGCCTTTTGTACTGTTCATACTTGTACATCCTTTGTATTCTCGCATTTGCGTCATGTTGGTGATGTAATATTATTGTAATATTTGTCACCTCTGGTGATAAATTTGTAATTGTACTCATGTGTTGGAATGTATAATGCACCATTTGCTTCCGTACTCTGATTCTTACCTGTACTGATGCTTAGCGTATATACGTGAGGGTATTTCTGACCTGCGTATATACGTTGCAGTAACGTCTCTGTACCCGCCGGGATCGGGGCGTTACACTTTTATTTTTTTGGCCGAGTGTTCTTTGTCCGGGGTTAGCAACCCTAGATAAAGCAATTATTTTTTTCTAGCTTTCTCCTTTGTTTGGGGTTGCCAATCACAAACAAAGTAAAAAGCCAGAAGAAAAGAGGTTACTTTCTTCGGAGTTGCCAACTCTAAAAAACCAAAATAAATAAATTTCTTTGCCTGGAGTTACCAACCCTGGATAAAGAACACTTAGGCCAAAAAAATAAATTCTTCGTCCGGAGTAGCCAACTCTGGACGAAGAATTCGGACGAAGAAAAATGACCTTGCATCAGTATGTGACGTGATTAGTGTTTATATTTGCATGTTTTTTATCACATTTTCACATTTATCTTAATAAAATTCTATTTACTAATGGGTATTTCTCCTTGTTTCTAGGTCCATGACTTGAATAAGAGAAGAGGCTCAAAACTCCAACATATTTGAGGATTTTTAGAGCCAAGAAGAAGCTCACACTTAAAGCCCAGATCTGCTAAGCCAAGGAACAAAAGTCAATACAATTAATGCACCAACAAGACTCACTCTCTGGCACCAGTCTGCGCGCTCTGGCGCTGGCAGACTGGAGCCAGTATGGTTGTGGAAACGCGGCCCAGGCCGCGTTTCTGCAGCCATCTTGGCGCCACTCTACCAGCGCCAGGGGCCATGCTCCCCACTCCATCCCCCATGCTCTTGTGCCCATAAATACTTCCCTGGATTTCCAGAGAATGGGAGATCCAGAGAATAGGAGTTCTTAATAGTTGATTGTTGTATTTTTCTTTACTTTCTTTAATTCCCTCTTTGTTTCTTGTATTAGATTAGCCATTAGAGTGTGTGTGTGTGTGTGTGTGAGAGAGAGAGAGAGAGAGAGAGAGAGAGATTGAAACTTGTATCTTGAAGGTGACAATCAAATACAAGTGAAGTTCTTCCTTTACGACATTGTTCTTTGTGTTTTTACCTTACTTTTATTTGCACCAGTTTAGTATGCTTTCTCTCCTTTCATCTTCTCTTTTGTTTTCATTGACCATATCTAACTAACTTCTTTATAGCATGACTAACAACTACTAACCCACTAACCTCTAGTATCTTGCTTTAACAACCATATGAATCAATAAGTGTCAAACAAGCCTTGTGCAAACAGGAGCTATGATATCATACGATAAGGGTTTTCAATTCTAACTTACTAATAAGTAGACTCACTTTCTTATTTCATGCTTGACTCTTAAGTTTTTGATGATCTATAGAAGTTGTTAACTCTACTTGATTTTTGTATGTTAGTGAAACTCCTATGCATCCTTGCCGATACTAATAGAGCACTTGTTTCTTCCTCCATGTGCACCTTCAAATTAATCTTGATGGAGAAATGTTCAAGTTTTGCTATGTGAAGCAAGGTGATGGGAGGAACTTTCATTCGATCTACCACGTGAAAAGTTCTTATACACAAGCTTTGTGATTGCCTATGATCCAATATGAGGCTATGTCTTCAAGAAGCGAGAGGTTAGTGGGAGTAATTAGTAGAAGGTTAACCACGCATCTTTTCTATCTCTAAAAATACAAAATACTTTTTCAACACCAAAATCTTTCAAACCATCTCTACAATCTTTCTTGTTTTTCTTTCAATTCATTCTTTAAACAAAGAAACATCTTTTCTACGAACAAAGAAGACCGAACATTAAGCTTCTATCGCCTCCCCTCCTCGTGGATACGACCCGTATAAGCCACTTCGCTATTAAGGAAGAATCGCTAAAGCTACCAAATCGACCATTTCTCTTTTACTTATTCTTGTGCATGCTTTTTAGCAATCAAATTTTGACATCATTGCCAGCGAGGGGTAACGGTTTTTCTTGATTGTTACTAAAGATTTCTCTTTGTTTTTGTGCAGGAGGAGGAGTCAACGGACTAATCGCCGCAGTGGACCTATTGGCCCAAGGTTACAATCACCCAGTTTTAGAGTTTTGAAGATTATAAAATATATATAGTTATTTGTACAAATCAAGTTTAGTGTTTAAGATTATTTTAGGATTCTTAGGATTCAAGAAGGTTCTTCCCCAAAAAGGAAGGTGGTATCGACTCAAGATGACTCAAATACGGGATCAAAAATTCAAGTAACTCAACGATGCAAATGGAAAAGCCTGAATTGAAGATCTTGAAGTCACCTAAACCCTTGTAAGATCTTAGTATGTTAAAGAGTAAGGATATAATAGATGTGCTCAAGAAGTTACACACTCAAAAATACACTTTTCAAAAATACAAGTTTTGGGTAGTATTGGTTTTGTTGCATGTTTGGTTAATATACATGTTTCATAATTTTTTAAATTTTTATATCAAGTTTAGAACATGTAGTTTTATCTCCTATACTATGCTACATAACCCTCAAACCAATGCAAAATATTTTTAAAATATTTTCAAGTTTAAAAATCTATTTAAATTCTATTTCAGGCCATAACGGTCGACTGGGCGGTCGACCGTAGCTGTTTCAAGCCAACACGGTCGACTGGGCCTTTTGGCCGTGGGCGTGCACGCTGTGCACGTTTATCGGTCGACCGGGCTGGTCGACTATCAACCCCTGCAGTCGACCGACTAGTCGATCGACTACTTAACACTTGCTTTTGGTTTGTGCCAGTCGACCGGCAGTTCAAAATTCTCTTTCTAAATTGCCCTCCAGTCGACTGGGTGGTCGACCGGAGCCAACGGCTTTTTGCCAAGTGGGATGCCGGTCGACCGGCAGACGTCCAGACTGGCACCAATGTCCCGGCGGACGTCCAGACTGGCACCAACGGCTCTATTTTGAATCTGTTTTATTTTTTTGGGTTCTAACGGCTATTTCTTGTTTTCAAGTGGTTAAACTCACCCCGAATGCCCTAGTATCACTTATGAATGGTATTTATCTTTTGCCTATAAATAGAGGTCATGGGTCTTTGGTTTTCTATAAGAAAAACATTCAAATTTCAAGTGTTTTCAAGAGAAGAAGTGTTTCATTACTTTCCATTTTCAAAGTTCTCTCTGAAAATCACCTAGAGGGGGGTGAATAGGTGATAATGCTAATCAATGCTCAATTTAAAAATTATGATGCAACAATCTCACAAAGCAAGTGGATATAGCAATGAATGTAGAGAGAAAGTAATAAGAGTAATGAAAATAGAGCAAGAAATAAGAGCAAGTAAACCAAACGAAAACACCGAGAATTGTTAAAGAGGTTCGAGCACCCAGCTCTACTTCCCCGCCTTCCCCAGAAGGATTCCAACCACTTCCACTATCACAAAGATGTCACAAATACACCGGAGTACCCAACTCCACAATCTCAAGTACAAGCAATCTCTGAGTAGTCAAAAGACCACAAACTCTCTCTTGCAAAATTCTCTTCCCTTACGAAGGTCCTTAGAGAATAATGAGTAGGAATGAAGCTCTTGTGTGCAAGGAGAAAAGAAAAATAAATCAGAGAGTTCTTGAAAACACTTCAGAAAATGAGAGAGAATTTCAGCACAAAAACCAAGAAACCAAGTCTTTTTGGATGCCTTAAACTTTTGGAAATTTTGAGAATTTTTCTTGTAACCAATCTCTCCCTAAACACCCCTATTTATATGAGAGGGCTAGGGTTTAGAGATAAGACATATTTAAGGCTAATCAGAAAGCATCTTAAACACACTTAAGTGAGAAAAGGACAAAAATAAACCAGCTCAGAAAAATAGCCGTTACTGTTCAAACGGCTAGCTCGGTCGACCGGCCCGGTCGACCGCTAGTTCAGAAAAATGTAGCCGTTGGCAGCAGAAAAAGCCAGAAATACACTGCGGTCGACCGGTCCGGTCGACCGTCCAACGGTCAAATTCTGCCCGTTGGCAGCTACCGGTCGACCGCCCCGGTCGACCCAAACAAACAGAGAGCTCTGCTCTCTGACCCGTCGACCGTCCCAAGTCTGCCAAACGTGCACAGATCTGTGCACGTCGGTCGATCGACCGGTCGACCGACTTTGGCCAAGTCGACTTGGTCAGAAGACTAGTCGACTGGTGAAGCCTGGAACAGAAAACTGAGTTAAAAACATGTTTAAAAATTCTTTTATCTTTTCTAAAAATCACCAAAAATAGTTTTATCATTTTGCATTGATATATAAACATGTGGTAAAAAGTTTAGCTCAAATATCAATCAATATGAACTATTTTTGTGTCTTATCTTTTTTACCAAAAACCAAAAACTGTATTTTCTAAAACTTGGATTTTGAATAGAAAATACGTTTTGTCCAAAACTCTTTCAAATACAAAAACATGATATTTAAACACTTTCAAGCATGATGCATTTGGATAGAAATCCATTATACATGAAACAAATATATATCCATGTTTTTGTCAATAATTCCAAAATATGTTTTGTCAAAACTACCAAAACATAAAACACATGAATAAGTAAGTCAAAACTAAGTTTGTCTAGGAAATTAAAGCATGCATGTATATAGAACAAATCATATATACATTAAACCATGTAAACTTGTTTTGATCTATCTATTCATGAAAACCAAGATCGGTTAAACCTAAAACCAAAAAACCGAAAACCAATATTCAAAACATGAAACGTGTGTGTTGTGAACTTGAGCATTATCATACTATTCTAATCTTTACAATTTGGATCTAAACACAAAACTAAACTATGGTACCGAAGTCTTCTTGTAGAGCGCAATCTCCAAGCCGACTCGATCCAAAACTCTTTGATCCACCGAGCAAGTGCTATATATGATCTTTGACGCTCGGGCTCTTGAATCAACATGTGAAAGCTTCCAAATCATCTTGTTGAAACTAATCACCAACTAATAACTTGATTAATGATCTGAAACTAAAATCACAAGATTATTAGTACACATAACTACATGAGTTAATCATCATCAAAACTAGAGTGGAAGGCCTTTGAGCCAACAATCTCCCCCTTTTTGATGATGACAAAACTCATGGAGTTATATATGCATGGATTAAAGTTAAGCTTCAAAGAAGCTCCCCCTTAACTCATGCATAACCAAATAAACATAATGAATATGCAATGAAGGCTCTCAAACATGAATCATGAAACATGCATATCTCCCCCTTTTTGATGATGACAAAACTCATGGAGTTATATATGCATGGATTAAAGTTAAGCTTCAAAGAAGCTCCCCTTAACTCATGCATAACCAAATAAACATAATGAATATGCAATGAAGGCTCTCAAATATGAATCATGAAACATGCATATCTATGCATAAACAATAAAGGGTTTTAGATGCCAATGAAATGTTCAAAAACAAAACATGCTCTAGATACCAATTCCAATGAAATGTTTAAAACAAAACACCAATTCCAATGAAATGTTTAAAACACAAACATGCTCTAGATACCAATTACACTCTAGATACCAATTACAAAACATCCAATTACAAAACATGCTTTAGATACCAATTAAAATTAAACTAAATTAAACTTAATATATGCAAAACAAAAACATGCATATATAAACCCAAATTCTTCTCCCCCTTTTTGTCAATCATTAACAA
The DNA here is from genome assembly GCA_038442645.1 of Agave tequilana. Classification (NCBI taxonomy): domain Eukaryota; kingdom Viridiplantae; phylum Streptophyta; class Magnoliopsida; order Asparagales; family Asparagaceae; genus Agave; species Agave tequilana. The sequence goes on along the minus strand of JAVJIF010010489.1, from coordinate 96,252 downwards.
GGGGTAAAAAAACCAAAACAAAACAAAATCTTCTTTCTTTTTAATACAAGGAATCAATCTTCAATAAGGGGTAAAAGCAAAACCAATATCAATTGAAAAATCAATTAAATATTTCTCCCCCTTTTTGTTCGAAACAATGAATCAATAAAAAATAATATTTTCCCCCTTTTTGTCTAAAACAAAAACAAAGTCAATTGGGGTGACAATCAATTAAGGTACCAATTGAAAATATGTCAAAGAATAGCATCTTGATACCAATTGAAAGGAAACAAAAAAAAATTGATACCAATTTTAAACAAAACACATGACAATCTTGATACCAATTTTAAATTAAACAAAATGAATTTTGAATGTCTAAACACAAATATTTTGATACCAATTGTAAATATTTTTCATTTTAAATATATGATACCAATTTGGAATTTTCAATCATAAAGTAAGGGAGTGGGAATCAAATACCAATTGAAAAAATCACCAATTAAAAGACAAAATCAAATTTTCTCCCCCTTTATGAAATACCAACTAAAATGATGCATGGGCTTGATACCAATTTAAAAGTAATCAATTGAAACAAAATTGAAACTCAAGCACTAGCATAAATAAGATTTTGTGCTTAAAGATATAGGGATATAATAAGCACAAATAAAACATATATATGTATGAAAGATAGATACCAATAGAAATTGATATTCTTGGAATGAAAGCATACATACATACAAAATATATATGAGTATACAAGAAATGTCAAGATTGATACCAATTGAAAGAATTCAATGATACCAATTGAAATAACAATAATGATCAAGTGTATACATCATATAACTAATCCTCCCATCTCATGCACAAGTTTAAAAAGATTTTCAATATAAACATACAAGGCATGGACTCCCATCCAACCTCCCATTGAAGGTAGGGGTTTTTAAAAAATAGGTTTGAAAATGTAGTATGTTTGAAAAACTCTACCATAGTGAAGAATACGAACTAGTTATAAGAAAAACTTTTAAAAACTAGTATGAATTCCTTCAAGTAAGGAATAAAACAAAATTGTTTTTCATGAAACACATGTAAATCACAAGATCACTAAACACTCAAAGTCCATAAAGCCCATATCATAGTCTCATGAAAACAAATCTTGAGTAAACTAATAAAGTGAGTGTACAAGTAAAATGTGACACATATCAATATGAAAATATTCAATTAAGCTCATATGAAATTCCTTGAAAACATGAAATTCATCTAAGATGTGAAATCACCAATTGAAATCATCTTAAAAACATGAAATTCATTATAAATGTGAAATCACCTAGCAAACATGAAATTCATCCAAACGATTTAAACTTCAAGGCATATGTATGTCATGTACAAACTAAAGTATACATACATATCCTAAACATAATGAGTCCACAAAAATATATGCATGAAGGCATGTGGCTCAAGGATGTACATGTATAATCAATAGTTTGGATAAGATAGACATATACATGAAGTTAAACAAATAAACACGAAATCAAGAAAAACTAGATTTTCACCAAAACTAATTTCATTTCAAGGTATATGTATGAATTGCCAACACAATAAGTGTACATACATATCCCTAAATACAATTGAGTCCATATATATAGATTTGCATGAAAGGCAAATGACTCAAAGTGTATACATGTATATCTTAAGGTTTGGCAAAATAAACATATACATGACATGAAAACTCATACACATAAAACAAATCCAAAAATAGGAATACAAGTTTAAAATGCATGAATCATCAAAACTAGGCCATACTAGCACATTTAATGGGTACAAATAAGCATCCAAGCACAAACATATATATAGATTTATTTGTGTCCCACTACATGTGCAAGTATAAATTCTAGTCTTAATGAAAACTAACATCTAAACAAGTAATCAAATCATTAAGTATAAAACGGGATATAAATCAACATGAAAGACATAAAAATGATCATGAGGAACATCCACATGCTATTAGAATCAAGAAATACATAATAGCCTATAAACATCAAAACATGTGGCAAAATTAGAAATCATACAACACATCACCACAAGTTATTATCAAAACATGAATCATTAAAACAAAAAGTCATAGTCAACCACATGATTAGCATGACAAAGATATGTGCATTAAACCTATGATTAACATGATAGCTAAAACATAAAGAGAATACAAAATATGGGTCCATACTAAACATGGGTGTCTCAACAACTAATCATGTAAAGCATAAGTCTAATAAACATGGAAAACATCATACTAATCATGAAACAATAAAACATGAATCATTAAAATAAAAATCATACAATCATAAACATCCAAAAGGTCATAATGCATATGCATGTGCATTAGATTTAGGGCATACATGTTAGTTTAAATAAGGTGAGAACACTAAATATAGAACCATATAAAACATGGGTGCTCAAGTAACTAAACATGTATAACACTATTCTAATGAGCATGGCATAAGCATGATGAACAATAAACCATGGCATGCTATAAATAGATGAACATGAAAAGCATGCAAATAAAAATGGGAGTTAGAGAGTGATACCAAAACCAATGAAGGCGCATCTCTAGTTCTCCAAACCACGGTGGTCCTCCCACCAAATCCCCTTGAGAGTGAAGCATCCAAATGGTTCTCTTTTAAGCTTAGAACGCATCCACCTCAAGGCACCAATACTCTCACGTGATGCGAGAGCTCCCACCTACATCAAAAAGCATAGAGTTGGTCTTTGGTACCCATTTTCTTTTGGGTCCATAGGGGTTAGTTTCTTTTCTCACCCAAACAAAATTAGTTGTTAAATTTTCATGATAAACACGATCATAACAAAATCTAGCAAGGTGGCCTTTTCGACCACAATGTGTACATGTGTACACATGAGCATACATGTTATGGTTGTGTCCGTGAAAAGCATGTGTATGCCGTGTAGAGTGTGCATGCAAAGATGGACCTTGTTTCTTGCGAACCAAGGTTTCCAAACGTGAATGATACAATGTGCATTGGCTCAAAGTGGAGCCCAAACATTCAACACTCATTTTCAAAACATTTATATCATTTTCAATGGTGGAAGATAAAGTGGAGCATGCAATAGGTGTGCAAGAAGAAGAAGAAGTTATACTAGCATGGCACACATGAATATCAATCTCATTTTGCAAAGATTCATTTTTCTTTAAAATTAAATCCAATTCTTTTGTAATTGAATCAATTTTATTTTTCAAAACAAGGTTATCTTTTAAAACAAAATCCAATTTAGAACATAAAGTCTCATTGTTTTTCACAACATCATTACAATCATTTTTGTTTTTTAAAATCTCAATCTCATCAAGGGCAAGGTCTAGTTGAGATCTTAGTGAGTCACGTTCACTAGTGATCTCTTCCTTCTCTTGCAAAACCGATTCAAAATTAGAACACAAATCCTTTAATTCATTTTCAAAACAAGGTTGTCTTCTTTCAAAAGATTGTGTTTTTCTAATAAATTTTCAAGCTTTTAAGCAAGTTCCAAATTCAATGTTTGAACTTCAAAACAACCATGGCAATAGGAACTAGAGCTATCATCTATTTGAGAATCCGATTGTACCTCAAGGGAGTTATTCCCTTGGACCATGAGGCAACGCTCTTCGGACTTTTCTCTCATAGATCTCCTCATCTTGTTGATAATCCTTGGAAGCTCGGGAGACGTCAATAAGCTCCAAACTGCAAAAGCCGAGTCATAATGATTAAACACCGGTAAAAGATGTTCACTAAGAGATGCTCTAAGTGTTCTAAGTACTAATGCATTTGCCTTCTTATGCTTGATACTATTGGGGAATGATTCCATAGTGGAGGCTTGATAAACTAGATGTCCTAGTCTTTTCAAATGGCTACTCATATTGGCCTTCCAAACATCAAGTCTAATATGGTCAAACATAAAAGGGCTATCCATGAGAGCAAACTAAATGAGTGCAAATTAACAATGCAAATGAAGATTAGCAAACCAAGATCTCACTCCTAGGTGGTTAAACCTAATATCAGGAGCACTAGCTCTGATACCAATTGAAAGATCACCTAGAGGGGGGGTGAATAGGAGATTATGCTAATCTAATGAACTCAATGTGGAATTTAAAAACTTAATGCAATACACTCAAGTGCAATCAACAAATGATGCACACACAACCAAGCCAAGTAATTATGAATGCACAATATGAATATTTGCAAGGCACAAAGAAAAGAGAGAGATAGAGAGAGTCAATGGATCAAGCGCAAACAACAAGATATGTTTCGAGGTTCGAGCACCCAGCTCTACATCCCCGCCTTCGACACACGAAGGATTTCTAATCCACTAGCAAGTCCACAAAGAACTCTCACAAGGAGTACCCAACTCCTCTCTTTACAACCACAACCTCCTCCTTGAGGCAAGCTCCAATCCAACAAAACAATCACCTCACAACCCGAGGGATTAGCACAAAGAAACACAAGGATCACCTCACAACTTGAGGGATACAACCCAAGGCACAAAGCCAAACAAAGATTGGGTTTTTAACTTGGTGGTCTAAACAACAACCACAAACAACTTCTTTCTCCCACACAAAGATCCTATAGAATAAGAAAGTAGATGTTGCTCAAGTGTGGAGAAAACCAATGGAATGGAAATCAAAATCACAAAGAAAATCCTTGTGAAAAACTGAAATCAAGATATAGAAGATGAATCAAAACTCTTTTTCCCAAAAACCCTTTTCTTTGAATTTCCAAACCCTAGCAAAAACACCAAATAGATTGTTCAATTTGAATCCAAAAACTTCTTTTGATTGCTGTGAAAACACCAGAGAGTAGGGAAAAATTCGCACAAAAAAATCTTAGAGAAAAACTCTTTCCAATGGGGTATTTATAGCCCCCAGAAAAATATAGCCGTTGGCAGCAGAAAAAGCCAGAAATACACTGCCGGTCGACCGGTCTGGTGGACCGTCCAACGGTCAAATTCTGCCCGTTGGCAGCTACCGGTCGACCGCCCCGTCGACCCAAACAAACAGAGAGCTTTGCTCTCTGACCCGTCGACCGTCCCAAGTCTGCCAAACGTGCACAGATCTGTGCACGTCGGTCGACCGACCCGGTCGACCGACTTCGGCCAAGTCGACTTGGTCAGAAGACTAGTCGACTGGTGAAGCCTGGAACAGAAAACTGAGTTAAAAACATGTTTAAAAATTCTTTTATCTTTTCTAAAAATTGTTGGCCCAAAGGCCTTCCACTCTAGTTTTGATGATGATTAACTCATGTAGTTATGTTTACTAATAATCTTGTGTTGTTTAAGTTTCAGATCATTAACCAAGATATTAGTTGGTGATTAGCTTCAACAAGGTGTTTAGAAGCTTTTCATGATGATTCCAGGGCCAAAGCTTCAAGATCACACATTGCCTAGCCCATGGATGGAGTTTTGGAGCAAGTCTTCTTGATAACACAAAAACTTAGATATCCATAGTTTAGATAGTGTGTTTTAGATCCATTTGTAAAGCTTAGTATAGTTGACATGCTCAAGTGCACAACACACACGTTTCATGATTTGGATTTTGGTTTTCATGGATAGTAGATCAAAACAAGTTTACTTTATTTCTATGTATATTAGATATGTTTTAGATATACATACATGCTTTAAAGTTATTAGACAAACTTATTTTGACTATCCTATTCATGTTTTCGAAAAATCAAGTTTGACAAAAATACAAGTTTTGTTTTTGATAAAATTGGCAAGACACAAAAATGAATTGATATGTTGATATATTGTCTTGAAATTTTTATCACTTGTTTGAGTTTCAATATAAAATGATAAAACAATTTTTATGGTATTTTTAAAAGAGATAAAAGATTTTTATAAAATATTTTTCCCAAGTTTTCAAACTCAGTTTTCTGGTCCAGGACTCAACCAGTCGACTAAGCTATGTTATTAGTCGACTTGGCTGATGTCCGGTCGACCGGGCCGGTCGACCGGACGTGCACAGATATGTGCACGTTTGGAGTCACTGGGACGGTCGACCGAGCCGGTCGACCGGGTCTGAGAGCTCTGCTCTCTGTTTGTTTGGGTCGACCGGGCGGTCGACCGCTGCAGAAGAGTTCTGCTCTCGGTTTGTTTCGGTCGACCGGGCCGGTCGACCGCTGTTGCCCAACGGTCATATTTCTGACCGTTGGCGGTCGACCGGGCCGGTCGACCGTTGCCTGTCAGAGCTGCCAACTCAGCTCTAACGGCTAGTTTTCTGTTGGGGTTATAAAAACCCCATCTCTTTGGGGATTTTGGCTAAGTTTTTGAAGAGAAAAAATTCTGGTTTTTTGAAGTGTTTAAAACAAGTTTTTAAAAAGTGTTTGGGGCTTTAATCTTTCAATCTTTATTGTTTTAGGTTTTTTAGAAAAATCAAAGAAAAGAATATTTTGGGAGATTTGTCTTGGTTTTCATTCTATATCTTTTGCAAGAATTTTTCCAAGTGTTTTTCTTTGTTGCTTGTTTTCCAAACACCTAATTTTTCACACTTGAGCTATCTTCTATCCTAATCTATTAGGATCATTTGTTTTGTGGAAAAAGAAAGAAAAGAGAGAGTTTTGAGGTTGTTGTTGTAACCTCTAAGTTGTACACCCTTATTCTTGTTGTATCCCTCTTCGGTAGAGGTGATCGGGTGATTGGTGTGTATCCCTCAAGTGTGAGGTGATTGAATTTGGTTGTAACCCTCTTCGGTAGAGGTGTTGTTGTTGTTGTTGTTGTTTGGCTACGGGCCTACCCCTCAGTTGTGAGGTGGTTGTTTGAGAGAGGAGTTAGGTACTCCATTGTTGTAAAAATCCTTCTCGGTGAAGGTTCCCTTGGTGGGAGTCCTCGGTGGACGGTATAGTGGATTGGAAATCCTACACGCTGGTGTAGGCGGGGATGTAGAGCAAGGGTGCTCGAACCTCGAAACATATCTTTGTGTTTGCGTTTGATCCACTTGTCTCTAAACTCTCTCTCTTTACATTTGTGCAAAGCATCATACTTCATTCATATCATATTTGCTTGTGTTGAGCATAATTCATCTTGTCATATCAAATTTATTTGCTTGTGTTGTGCCTTGCATAATCCATATTGCTATATCCTTGATTGCTTGGCTTTATTGTGTGTGCACATTGCTTGGATTGATTGTGTGTGTGTGCCCAACTTATACTCATCCAACAAGAGCTTCACATAGCGCCTCAACCCATTTCAAGGGGAATCAAGGGGAGTTAGTCCAGAGCCTCGCAAGGGGAATTCGGCTACACTTGTTGTATTGTATTAGTTTGTGCATAATTTGCATTAGCTTCCGCATTTAGCGCACTTAGTTTTGCATTTAGTCCTAGATTAGCACTAACACCTATTCACCCCCCTCTAGGTATTTTTTCAATTGGTATCAGAGCTAGTGCTCCTGATACTTAGGCTTAACATCCTAGGAGTGAGATCCATTTGCTTCTAATCTATTGTTTGCATTTGCTTGTTTGCACACATTTAGTTTACCATGGCCTTCATGACCCCACCTATGTATGACCCTTCCAACATTCATGTTTGGAAGATTAGGATGACAGTTTATTTACAAACCCTAGGTCATAAAGTTTATCTTGCTATTACCAAGGAATCCTTCCTTAGTGATCGCAATCATATAGGGGCCAATGCACAAGCCCTAGAGGCCATTAGAAGCACATTACCTAAAGATTATCTTATGTGTGTTTCTAACATTGATTCCGCTTTTGTAGTGTGGAATAAATTGACAACAACCACCACCTCCAAGCTTCAAGAACAAATTCAACCGGAGGAGTCTAGTGGAGAATCCGATTCACAATGCTTCATGGTCCAAGGGAATGACTCCCTTGAGGTACATTCGGAACCCCACTTAGATTGTGATGATAGTGCTAGTTCTTCATGTGATGATAATATTGATCCCCATGCTTTAAATGAAGAACTTTCTATTGTTTGTGAAAAATTAATTGAAAATTATAAGATTTTGAAAAAGAAAAGTCTAGAAATTGAAAAAGAAAATAAGAGTTTGCATTCTAGACTTGATTGTGTTTTGCAAGAGAAGGTTGAGGTTTATAATGAAAGGGATTCATTGAGATCTCAATTAGATCTTGCACTTAAAGAAAATGAATTTTTAAAGTCTAAAAATAATTGTGAAACAATTTTGAAGAAAAATGAAAACTTATCTTCAAAAATTGATTTTGTTTTAAAAGAGAATGTTGATTTGAAAAATAAAATTATTTCCATTTCTAATGATTTAGATGTGTGTTTAAAGAAAAATGAAGTTTTGAAAAATAAGATTGATGAACATGTTTGCCATGCTAGGGTAGTTTCACCTAGATCACCCCTTGCATGCTCCACTTCTTCTATGATTAAAAATGATATAAATATGTTGAAAAAGAAAATGGATTGTTTGGGCTCCACTATGAGCCAATGTGCTAAGAACCATACACGGTTGGAAACCTTGGTTCGAAAGAAACAAGTTCCATCATTTATGCATGCACACCCTCCACGGCATACACATGCTCCACACGGACACCATCAACACATGTATGCTCATGTGTACACATGTACACATTGTGGCCGAAAAGGCCATCTTGCTAAATTTTGTTATGATAGATTAAATGTTTCAAATTTAGCAAAGAAATTTGTTTGGGTTAGGGAAGGGACTAACCCCCATGGACCCAACAAGATGTGGGTACCAAAGACCACCCCTCCTATTGTTTTTGATGTAGGTGTGGGCTCTCACATGACGTGAGAGTGATGACACCTTGGAGTGGATGCGTTCCGGACTTAAAGGAAATCAATTGGATGCATCACTTTTAAGGGAAGTGTTTTGGTGGAGAGGACCACCATGTTTTGGAGACAAGGAGAGTTGCTTCTTCGGTTTTAGTAACAATCCTTTACTTCCAACTTATTGTTTACATGCTTTCCATTTCATGTTTTATAGCATGTTTTCATTGTCTATGGATTAGTATGTAAACGCCATGATTATTAGATCCTTGACATACATATATAGTATTTGAGACACACATGCTTGTATGAACTCATTCTTAGTGTTCTCACTTTTGTTTAAACTATGATGTACATCATGAATCTAATGCATGTGAATTTACATAGTAATCATGTTTTAGTTTTATCATGATGACTTCTATATTGTGTTTTGATGCTTCTTGTTAAGATTACTTGTTTAGATGTTAGTTTTCATTAAAACTAGGATTTATACTTGTACATATAGTGGGCCACAAATAAATTTATATATGTTTGGGCTTGATTGCTTATTTGAACCCATTAGATATGCTAGTATAGTCTAGTTTTGATGATTCATACATTTTAAACTTGTATTCCCATTTTGAATTTGTTTTATGAGTTTTTCACTTCATGTATATGGTTGTATTGCCAAACTTTAAGATATACATGTATACCCCTTGAGTCATTTGCCTTTCATGCAAATCTATAAATAAGGACTCAATTGTGTTTAGGGATATGTATGTATACTTATTGTGTTGACAATTCATACATATACCATGAAATGAAATTTGATTTGATGAAGATTTAGTTTTTCTTGATTTTGTGTTTAATTGTTTAACTTCATGTATATGTCTATCTTGTCCAAACTATTAGATATACATGTTTATCCTTTTTGAGCCACGTGCCTTCATGCATATACACTTTGTGGACTCGTTGTGTTTTGGATATGTATGTATACTTTAGTTTGTATTAGACATACATATGCCATGAAAGTTAAATAAGTTTTGATGATTTTCGTGTTTTCATGATTAAGGAATAATTGAGCTTAATAAAAAAAAATTCATGATTATGATATTCACACTTTATATGTACACTCACTTTTATTGCTTGCTCATGTTTTGTTTTCATAAGTCAAAATTGTGCTTAATTGGATTAGAGTGTTGATTTTCATGTGGATTTCTTATTTCATGAAAAACAATTTCGTTTTATTCCTTACTTGAAGGATTTCGTACTAGTTTAAAAGATTTTCCATTTAACTAGTTATGGTAGTCTTCACTATGGTAGTGATTTTCACACAAAGCTTATTTTCAAATCTATTTTTGAAAACCCCTACCTTCAATGGGCGGTTGGAAGGGAGATCATGTTCATGTATGCTTTACTATGAAAATCATTTTAAACTTGATCATGATTGGGAGGATTAGATTATATGAGTTATACCATGCTTTTATTGTTATGTCAATTGGTATCATTGAACTCTATCAATTGGTATCATTTTGATCTTTGTGTATACTCATATGTTTATTGTGTATGTATATTTTCAATTAGTATCATCTATTGGTGATTGGTACTCATTCTATTTCATACACATTTTATTTGTACTTAAGATATAAATTTTTCACAAAATCTTGTTTATGCTAGTGCTTGAGTTTCAATTTTGTTTTAATTGATTATTTTTAAATTGGTATCAAGCTCATGCATCTTTTTAGTTGGTATTTCATAAAGGAGGAGAAAATTTAATTTTGTATTTCAATTGGTGATTCTTCAATTGGTATTTGTTTCCCACTCCCTTACTTTATGATTGAAATTTCATATTTGTATCATATGTTTAATATGAGAATTATTTACAATTGGTATCAAAATTTTATTTAGACATTCAAAATTTATTATGTTTAATTTCAATTGATATCAAGATGTTTCATGTGTTTTTGCTTAAAATTGGTATCTAAATTTTTTTTAAGAAAAATACAAAAGTTTTGATTTGTATTGACTATATGCATATAGATTCATGTTGAGGTATTGTGTATTGAAGAGCATAACATCTCTTCTTTATGTGGTACACGTGTGTAGGGGGAGCTTCACATCTCCTCTTATGCATTACATAATGTGTGTTATGTGAATTAGGGCTTAACATCCCTCTTTCATGTAATGCATATGTGTAGGGAAGCTAACTTAGCGTCTTCCTCTTCATGAATGTATATAGCATATAACATCTATTGATCTTTGTTTATTTTCAATTGATATCAAGATGCTTCATGGACATATTTATCTATTGATATCATGTTGTTTATAGTCACCCCTTATTGACCTTGTTTTTGTTTTAGACAAAAGGGGGAGAACATTGTTTTATTGTTTTGATTGACTTAAAAGGGGAGCAAGATTTTTACCCCTCATTTTATTGTTTGGATTGTTTAACCCCTTCTTGATCCTTTTGTTTGACAAAAAGGGGGAGAAAAATTTGTTTGATTTGATTTTACTTTGAACCCTTTGTTGATGATTGACAAAAAGGGGAGAAGTATTTGAGTTTATATGCATGTTTTCATTGCTTAAGGGGGAGAAGTATTTGTCTTCCTTGTTATTTATGCATATATGTTCTTGTATTGCAAATAGGAGAAAAAGATTTTGATTTATGCTTGTTGCATGTTTTATCTCCATACTTGCATACATATTCATATGCTTCATTTCCATATCTTATTATTTATGTCTATGCATGAGTTAAGGGGGAGATTCTTTGAAGCTTAACTTTAATACATGCTATATAACTCCATGAGTTTTGTCATCATCAAAAAGGGGGAGATTGTTGGCCCAAAGGCCTTCCACTCTAGTTTTGATGATGATTAACTCATGTGGTTATGTTTACTAATAATCTGGTGTTGTTTAAGTTTCAGATCATTAACCAAGATATTAGTTGGTGATTAGCTTCAACAAGGTGTTTAGAAGCTTTTCATGATGATTCCGGGGCCAAAACTTCAAGATCACACATTGCCTAGCCCATGGATGGAGTTTTGGAGCAAGTCTTCTTGATGACACAAAGACTTAGGTATCCATAGTTTAGATAGTGTGTTTTAGATCCATTTGTAAAGCTTAGTATAGTTGATATGCTCAAGTGCACAACACACACGTTTCATGATTTGGATTTTGGTTTTCATGGATAGTAGATCAAAACAAGTTTACTTTATTTCTATGTATATTAGATATGTTTTAGATATACATACATGCTTTAAAGTTACTAGACAAACTTATTTTGACTATCCTATTCATGTTTTGGAAAAATCAAGTTTGACAAAAATACAAGTTTTGTTTTTGATAAAATTGGCAAGACACAAAAATGAATTGATATGTTGATATATTGTCTTGAAATTTTTATCACTTGTTTGAGTTTCAATATAAAATGATAAAACAATTTTTATGGTATTTTTAAAAGAGATAAAAGATTTTTATAAAATATTTTTCCCAAGTTTTCAAACTCAGTTTTCTGGTCCAGCACTCAACCAGTCGACTAAGCCAGGTTATTAGTCGACTTGGCTGATGTCCAGTCGACCGGGCCGGTCGACCGGACGTGCACAGATCTGTGCACGTTTGGAGTCACTGGGACAGTCGACCGAGCCGGTCGACCGGGTCTGAGAGCTCTGCTCTCTGTTTGTTTGGGTCGACCGGGCGGTCAACCGCTGCAGAAGAGTTCTGCTCTCGGTTTGTTTCGGTCGACCGGGCGGTCGACCGCTGTTGCCCAACGGTCATATTTCTGATCGTTGGGGGTCGACCGGGCCGGTCGACCGTTGCCTATCAGAGCTGCCAGCTCAGCTCTAACGGCTAGTTTTCTGTTGGGGCTATAAAAACCCCATCTCTTTGGGGATTTTGGCTAAGTTTTTGAAGAGAAAAAATTCTGATTTTCTGAAGTATTTAAAACAAGTTTTTCAAAAGTGTTTGGGGCTTTAATCTTTCAATCTTTATTGTTTTAGGTTTTTTGGAAAAATCAAAGAAAAGAATATTTGGGAGATTTGTCTTGGTTTTCATTCTATATCTTTTGCAAGAATTTTCCCAAGTGTTTTTCTTTGTTGCTTGTTTTCCAAACACCTAATTTTCCACACTTGAGCTATCTTCTATCCTAATCTATTAGGATCATTTGTTTTGTGGAAAAAGAAAGAAAATAGAGAGTTTTGAGGTTGTTGTTGTAACCTCTAAGTTGTACACCCTTATTCTTGTTGTATCCCTCTTCGGTAGAGGTGATCGGGTGATTGGTGTGTATCCCTCAAGTGTGAGGTGATTGAATTTGGTTGTAACCCTCTTCGGTAGAGGTGTTGTTGTTGTTGTTGTTTGGCTACGGGCCTACCCCTCGGTTGTGAGGTGGTTGTTTGAGAGAGGAGTTAGGTACTCCATTGTTGTAAAAATCCTTCTCGGTGAAGGTTCCCTCGGTGGGAGTCCTCGGTGGACGGTATAGTGGATTGGAAATCCTACACGGTGGTGTAGGCGGGGATGTAGAGCAAGGGTGCTCGAACCTCGAAACATATCTTTGTGTTTGCGTTTGATCCACTTGTCTCTAAACTCTCTCTCTCTTTACATTTGTGCAAAGCATCATACTTCATTCATATCATATTTGCTTGTGTTGAGCATAATTCATCTTGTCATATCAAATTTATTTGCTTGTGTTGTGCCTTGCATAATCCATATTGCTATATCCTTGATTGCTTGGCTTTATTGTGTGTGCACATTGCTTGGATTGCTTGTGTGTGTGTGCCCAACTTATACTCATCCAACAAGAGCTTCACATAGCGCCTCAACCCATTTCAAGGGGAATCAAGGGGAGTTAGTCCAGAGCCTCGCAAGGGGAATTCGGCTACACTTGTTGTATTGTATTAGTTTGTGCATAATTTGCATTAGCTTCCGCATTTAGCGCACTTAGTTTTACATTTAGTCCTAGATTAGCACTAACACCTATTCACCCCCCCTCTAGGTGTTTTTTCAAAAATGACCAAAAATAGTTTTATCATTTTGCATTGATATATAAACATGTGGTAAAAAGTTTAGCTCAAATATCAATCAATATGAACTATTTTTGTGTCTTATCATTTTTACCAAAAACCAAAAACTGTATTTTCTAAAACTTAGATTTTGAATAGAAAATACGTTTTGTCCAAAACTCTTCCAAATACAAAAACATGATATTTAAACACTTTGAAGCATGATGCATTTGGATAGAAATCCAATATACATGAAACAAATATATATCCATGTTTTTGTCAATAATTCCAAAATATGTTTTGTCAAAACTACCAAAACATAAAACACATGAATAAGTAAGTCAAAACTAAGTTTGTCTAGGAAATTAAAGCATGCATGTATATAGAACAAATCATATATACATTAAACCATGTAAACTTGTTTTGATCTATCTATTCATGAAAACCAAGATCGGTTAAACCTAAAATCGAAAAACCGAAAACCAATATTCAAAACATGAAACGTGTGTGTTGTGAACTTGAGCATTATCATACTATTCTAATCTTTACAATTTGGATCTAAATACAAAACTAAATTATGGTACCGAAGTCTTCTTGTAGAGCGCAATCTCCAAGCCGACTCGATCTAAAACTCTTTGATTCACCGAGCAAGTGCTATATATGATCTTTGACGCTCGGGCTCTTGAATCAACATGTGAAAGCTTCCAAATCATCTTGTTGAAGCTAATCACCAACTAATAACTTGATTAATGATCTGAAACTAAAATCACAAGATTATTAGTACACATAACTACATGAGTCAATCATCATCAAAACTAGAGTGGAAGGCCTTTGGGCCAACACTCTCTATTGCAAAATTTTTCAGTTGGTTTTCAAGTCTTCTAAATCTTTACTACTAAAATTTTTCTCTCACTTTACTTCTTGAGCCTAAAATCATACTCCACTCTATAAGAAGTTGTAAGAAAGTGTTTGTGGTCTTCCTAGATCACCAAGTGACTTGTATTCCATTAAGTTATGGTTCCTCTTGTGTGGAGGATAGCATTGTTGGAGTTGGATACTCTGGTCTTGAGTAGACCAATTGTAATCCCTTGGGTGTAAGGTTCCTGTGTGGAAGTTCCCTTTGTGGATTTAGTAGAAATCCTTAATAGTGGTGAAGGTGGGAACATAGTAAGCACACCTAGAGGGGTGAATAGGTGTAAGGCTAATCTAATAACAAATGATGCGGAATTAAAAACAAATTATAATACACTTAGTGTAACCAAAGAGTGTAGCCAAATTCCCGGTGAAGGACTCTGGACTAACTCCTCTAAATTCATCTAAATAAGAGTTAAGGTGCTATGTAAAGCTCTCTTAGTTCAACACAAGTATGGCACACAGTCAAACCCAAGCATATATATGATATGAACAATATGATGCAATGCACAATATAAAAGAGAGAGTTAGAGATAGTGGATCAAATGCAAACACAAAGATATGTTTCGAGGTTCGAGCCACTGCTCTACGTCCCCGCCTTCACACAGAAAGATTTTCACAGGACTTCCCACACAGAGAACCTCTACTGAGGATTTGGGTAATACAATTTTGGAGTATACAACTCCTCTCTCCACAAATATAACCTCTTCAATAGAGGCAAGGCACAACAACAACCACCTCTACACTTAGAGGGATGGGCACTTAGCCAAAACAAGATCAACCTCTCACTAGAGAGATAAGGCACTAAGCCACAACTCCATAACAATCACCTCTACACTAGAGGGACACCAAAAACCAATCACAACCTCCACAATCACCTCTACACAAGAGGGAACTCAAATAAAAGAAGGTTTACAACTCTTGGTGGTATCAACAATCACAAACCAAATTTTCCTCACAAAGTAAGATCCTAATAGATAGGATAGATAGATAGCTCAAGTGTAAGAAAATAAAATGTTTGGAACAAAGAAAAACACTTGGGAAAATCTCCAAATAGTTATTGAAATTTAGATCAAAAATCAATTCCCAAAAGACTCTGTTTTCTTTGAAATCTAACACTTTTAAAACAAATATAAATAAAACTTTTAAACCCCAAAAACTCTTGCTAAAAAATACTTGAAAGATAGGAATTTTTGCTCTTGAAATTCTAGTCTAAAACAGCCCAAAGGAATGGGTATTTATAGCCCAAAACCAAATCTGCCAGTTGGCAGCAGCAAAGGGCAATTTTGCCCTTACGGTCGACAGGGCGGTCGACCGGCCAACGGTCATTTTTATGACCGCTGAGCCACCGGTTGACTGGCCAGTCGACCGGGACCTGGAAATAGAGAGTAGAGCTCTCTGCCAGTCAACCGGGGCCATTTTTAGAGAGCAGAAGCTCTCTGGCGGTCGACTGACCCGGTAGACCGGCCTTCCAGCCCAAACAACCATGCATGTTTGTGCACGTCGGTCGAACAGACCAGTCAACCGACTTCTGCCTCGGTCGACCAGCAGAAGGTTAGGTCAGCTTTTTAGGGATTAAAACTTAGGTATTTTAACTTCCGTTAAAATCCCATAAAATCACATAAATTCCACAAAAATAAGTTCTTATTAGA
>JAVJIF010010489.1:0-75000 GCA_038442645.1 Agave tequilana | reverse complement strand
TTGCGAAGTTACTCTTTTAGGGGAAGCTATCCTAGCTTCGCCTATAGCCCAAAAGAAAGTCTTCAAGGCTAAGCCCAGGGTTTCTCAACCCAAGCAGGCTAACATCCAGTTTCTCCGAGTCTCCGTGTTGGATCAGTTGGACCCAGGTAATCCAGACTTGCGGGATTATCTGAGCAACAAGTGGAAACTCAGCTCCAAAGAGCCAGTTCACATCTCGCCATCCTAGTGCGGACAAGTAGGGTGTCAACCTGTGACGGTACATTCCGTCCACTGTTGTTTGGGACCAATCCCTACAACTTCTCCTCCGAACCAGCAATTGGTGTTCAACCAACTGTTAGTTCAAACTTCTGAGAAGCTCAAGTCTCGAAAGACGAAGACAGTGAAGGTGCCTCACCTCGCAGCTGCCTCTGTCAACATGATAAGCAGAGGAAGGGATCTACTACGATCTCAGAGAAGGAAACAGGGGTTCCGCACTCCCTCATTCAGTTCTCCAGGGCCCGACTATAGCCCGGCTTAGGTCAGGTTCTGGTCGAACAAAAGGGTACCTTCCAATGTACAATACCCTGTAATCATGGACAACCTTCTTCCTCAGAAGCTATGTTGCCAGAACCATTGAGACACCAATTTCAATGGTCTGATGATGAAGAAGAAGCCAGTGGCTACGCTTCCTTCGCCACCATCAACTCTGTGCAGGCAAGGTTTGTATCAGCCAACATGGCTGATAGCAACAATGATGATAATCTCCATCATCGCATGTAGGCGCCGGAGCAGACTTCCAAGGCCCAGCAAAGAGTCTTGGACAATATCCAGCAAATATTAGCTCAGCTCCTGACAAACCGGAACAATGATAACACAACCGGTAGTAATCATGAGAATGAGGAGAACAATAACGATGAACCTTCCAAGACTAATCATTTAAAGGAGAGCTCTTCAATTGATGCCGAAGTGATCAAAGGCATCCAGGCTCAGATCGCATCCGTAGCCCAAAGGGACGAACTGAAGAAAGTAGGGGCGGTCTGTCCTTACCCCTTGAAATTGGATTCAGTCCCAATCCGCCAATGTTCAAGCCACCAATGTTGCACTCGAATGATGGCAAAAGCTCGCCAAATCAGTACATTTACTACTTCCGATCGCAAACCGGTAATGTAGTAGGTAATGATGCTATCATGACCAGACTGTTCAAGGGGGTAGCCTTTGATTAGTTTAGGAGTCTCCCCACGAACTCCATCAATTCCTGGCTCGACTTGGAAACCTAATTCCTCTGTCGATTCTATGAGGATGATACCGAGGTGACCATGGGCACGCTCCTTTCGACAGTCCAGAAAGGAGGAGAATCTATACGAAATTACATAGAGAGATTCCGCAACCTTTCTCTCATGTGCCCTACAGGCATGCCTTTGCCTATGTTACTTACGTGTAGGCATAACTTCCTCGACAAATTGGAAGTTCGCATGGGAGCCGTCAAAGCCCACACTTAGAAGGAGCTTATTGAACAAGTCGAGATAGCTGAAAAATCAGCCAAAAAGTTTGAGACCCCCAAAAGCAGGTAGGGAATCAACAAAAAAAGCTATGACACAGCTGAATCTTCTGATACATCAGCATTGGAAGCATATGGAGGAACTCGATCAAAGAAAGGTAACTCCAACAGGACTTCAGAGTATCAAAGACAATACTCCTTCAAAGATGAGCATGTGGTGATACTTTTCCACTTGCTCAACAAAGGCAACAAGCTCAAGTTGCCAAAGGCTAGACGCCCAGACGAAGTGGGACGAACAAATGATCCCAACTATTTTCTTTTTCATAGGATGGTCCATCATCCTACTTGCAGGTGCAATGTCCTTAAAGACAAAATCTAAGCACTGATCAAAGCAGGTGTTTTGACTCTGAAGTCAGAACATAAAAAGGCCACTGCCTAACTCCTATCCTAAAAGGGAGTATGGAGGTAGTCAACTCTACTTTCAAAAGCCATGGGTCTTATTTCATCAACGGCTAAAGCAACAGGACTCAAGTCAATTCAAAGTTAAAGGCAAGTCTTGTAATATCTCTCGCAGCAGATGACACCGCACCAGCCACTTCTCTTAGCAGTTCTGAAGAGGAGACAACTGATGAGACACAACAGCCAACAACGTCAGAAAACGCGCAGGAGGTTGGAATATGTCATTTCACCAACTAAATGAGGATAACCTTTCATAGTAGAGGCAGTCTACTCGAGTGGAGCTTATCGCCTAGCGAATCCAAACGATGACACGCTCTTGATGCCAATCAAGGACAAGTGCTATCCATGATCACGTTAACACTATACCTCTGATCAAAGAAGTACTATGCGTGATCATGTTAACATTACACCTCTGATCATCAAGTCGGACTTGTCTGACTGTTTCATCTCCTCAAGGAGTCCCTTTCCACAGGTGGAATCAATTTCAACCATCTTTGCATTCTTTTTTTGACAAATCAATTCGGCTTCACGACGATCTTGAATGAGTTGAATTCATCGAAAAAGGTTCATGATGCATCCTTGCAGGACCTTTCTAATGTTTCCACATTCATCTTCAGATCGATGATCAGCTGTGACTAAAGTCTTGATTATAACGAACAACAGTGAAACTCCACAAGGAATCTCGATTTACTCGATATATTTCCTGTGAAGTTTGTACTCCATATCTAGACACGAAGATCAGCTGAGAACCAAAGTCTTGATGAACAAAAAGTGACGCTTCACGAGAAATGTCGATCTACCCGACAAATTTCCCATGAAGTTTAGACTTAACTCTTTAATCCCCAGTGAGATTTAGAGGTCACCAGTGGAATACAGAAATATTCACTTTATGTGACACAATCTAAAGCCTTCGATGAATAAGGCTAGAGGAAAACATTGGCTTCTAAGCCAAATATAAAATCCTCAACAACTCATCATGCTGAGGGGAATAGCATGGCTAACCCGACTCAAACGGTAGTTGATAAAGGCATACCAAATCCGTTGACAGCTGAGGATTTGCTAAAAATCCTAAAGGACCTGTTCCCATTTGATTCCGCAGCTAAGGATAGAGGAAAATGTTGGCCTTTAAGCCCAACATAAGTCCTCGATAACTCATCATGCTGAGGGGAATAGTATGGCTAGCCCGACTCAAACGGTAGTTGGTAAAGGCGTACCAAATCCGTCGACAGCTGAAGATTTGCTAAAAATCCTAAGGGACCTGTTCCCATTTGATTCCGCAGTTAAGGATAGAGGAAAATGTTGGCCTTTAAACCCAACATAATTCCTCGACAACTCATCATGCTGAGGGGAATAACATGGCTAGCCTGACTCAAACGATAGTTGGTAAAGGCGCACCAAATCCGTTGACAGCTGAGGATTTGCTAAAAATCCTAAGGGACCTATTCCCATTTGATTCCCTCTCCAAAATCACTTACCAATTCCCATCCATGGAATGGTGAGACCACATATAAAGGTATTCATATCCCTTGTAAAATGATGAGTCAACCTATCATGTTAACACTAAACCTCTGGTAGCAAGACTATAATCTACTCCCCAACTGATAAAACCAATATCCCCAATGAATAAACCCCGCTTGTCTTTCTCTTCAACAGAACGAGAAGTCCACTCAAATTACTGTTACGCTCAAGCACCTCTAACAGTAAATGAATCCTTGTCAAGTTAATATCACACCTCTGACAAATTGCTTTACAAATCCCCATGAAGTTCTTTTTGTCACGTTAACGATCACCTCTGACATGTAATCTCTTATGGGATTCATTTCCTAACTCCCCAGTGGTTTTCTAATAATCAGTCCTCAGTTGACGTTTCTGGTTGTCATGTTAACAATATACCTCTGACAATTTCTTCCAAATAACATCCGAAAGAGATATAAAAATCCCCATGGAGTTAATAATCAAGTCTGATTTCTCCTAGTGGAACTATTTCTTTGTCATCATGTCCAGTTCGTCACCTCTGAATGACAAAATCCTGAGCTTGGTGGCTTCTCAATTGGTTACGTCCCTGCGACCTCTGAATCGACAGATAGCCAAGTCTCATCTTTCAGTCCAGTAGGGATTATTTCTTTATCATCATATCCAGTTCGTCACCTCTGAATGACAAATTTCGAGCTTGGCGGCTTCTCAATCGGTTACGTCCTCGTTACCTCTGAACTGACAGATAGCCAAGTCTCACCTTTCAGTCCAGTATAGGACTATTTCTTTGTCATCATGCCCAGTTTGTCACCTCTGAATGACAAATTTCGAGCTTGGTGGCTTCTCAATCGGTATGTCCTTGTTACCTCTGAACCGACAGATAGCTAAGTCTCACCTTTCAATCCAGTAGAGACTATTCCTTTGTCATCATGTCCAGTTCATCACCCCTGAATGACAAATTTTAAGCTTGGTGGCTTCTCAATCGGTTATATCCTTGTTACCTCTGAACCGACGATAGCCAAGTCTCATCTTTCAGTCCAGTAGGGACTATTTCTTTGTCATCATGTCCAGTTCGTCACCTCTAAATGATAAAATTTTGAGCTTGGTGGCTTCTCAATCGGTTACGTCCCTGCGACCTCTGAACAGACAGATAGCCAAGTCTCATCTTTCAGTCCAGTAGGGACTATTTTTTTGTCATCTGTCCAGTTCGTCACCTCTGAATGACAAAATTTCGAGCTTGGTGGCTTCTCAATCGGTTATGTCCGTGTTACCTCTGAACCGACAGATAGCCAAGTCTCCACTTTTTGTTTACTGTTATGTCCAGTTAGTCACCTCTGAACAGTAAACATTCCGAGTTTGATAATTCTAAACGGTTATGTCCAGTACGTCACCTCTGAACTGATGAATATCCAATCTCACCTTTCTTTATCGGTATGTCAAGTTCGTCACCTCTGAACGACAAGGCTTCGTGTCTGGTGATTCCTAATCAGTTATATCCAGCTCGTCACCTCTGAATAGGCGGATTCCTAGATCTGCTCCCCTTTGTCCCTAGTGAGTTCTCATATTCAGACTGATTTTATCACGTTCCTAACCTCTGAATAATTTTCATCAAAGTTCTAATTTCTTTGGGGAATTCTACTTGGTGAATGCTCTCTCTTGAACACCTGAGGCAATTCAAAGTATTTTGAAATCCGAACCATCCCATTGCGGATTTACGAAAACTTTGAAGGGGGTCTTGTTGACACTTAAAAAAGACAAAACTCTCAGACAGCTTTCCAACCGGTCTGAACGACGTCTAACTTGCCGACATTTATAAAAGACAAGTCACAGACAAGCTGACGATCAGTTTTTACCCATCTCCGAGGGACAAATCAGCGACTTGGACTCTATGATCGGGGAAAATCGCGCACAAAAAGTGTATGTTTTAAAATAAAGATTTAAAGTGTGTGTGCGCTTTGGCTTCCTCGATACTTCCGTTATAGCATAGAGGCTAAAACGAGTCGAATCCACAAGGATGGGAGGCGATAGAAGCTTTACCGGTTGATTCACGTGTTTGTTAAAGATTCTTCAAAGTTTTAAAGAATGAAAAGAAAAGAAAGAAAAGAATGAAAAGAGAAGTACGGTGAAAACACAAAGAAGTGGGAAACATAGAAAAGAATATGTTTGTGGTTTTTGTTGTATTTTTAAAACAAAGTGAAAAAGAAAGAAAACTCATGGCTACTAACTACTAATGACTCCACCAACATGCTAACCTCTTAGTGATAGTTGCCTCACATGTATCATTGGCCATCACTAGTCCTTGGTTCAAGAGCTATTCAAAGTATGACCCATATGTAACTCATCACAACCCAACTCAACAAACAAGTGCAAGCTACACTTAAACCATCAATACTATAGAAAAGTAAGCATGAAGTAAAATAATGTTAGCTTGTTAGTGGTTAGGAAGTTAGAGTGTTAGATCTATCATCATGAGCCATCAATGGCTCTTGCAAGAGCAAGGCCAAAATGAGGCTATTAGATTCATGTGGATTATCATAAAAGAAGTTAAACTAGTTGGTGGTTAGTAGTTAGTGCCATGAGAGAAAAGATTAGCTACACATGTAAAAGAAGTTAGATAGAAAACAAAGAGAGATAAAGAGAGCACCTTTCATAGCTTGTCACCTTCTATTACAAGTATTCTTGCATTCCACTCATGTATCACTCTTTCTCCTAATACAAGATCTAAAACAAAATAGAAAATATAATGGGGAAGAAGAAGAACTAACCTAACCTAAACTAAACTACAACATGGAATGAAAAACTACCCTAAACTCTGTATATCTTTGCTCTGAAACCCCAAGGGGGTATTTATAGCCACCAGGAGAACAGGGGGCCAGGGGACAAACCCTAGCCCGAAGCGGCACATGCGCCGCGGCCATACGGTGGCCGCGCGCATGGCGCTTCGTGCCGCGCGCTGCCCAGTTGGTCCCCTGTCAGGTGATGTTGCCAGTTTCTGATTCTGACCCCTAGTTCTGACAGAATTAGCTCCTTAGGTCAATGGCTATCTTAATAGGCCTTTAATCACCAATTAAATGGTGATTTAGATCTTCTTCTTCATTTGCACACCATGAACCTAGGATCAAGCAAGTAAGGTATTATTAGCAGAATTTATTATCAAATAAATGTGAGAATGTGATGAAAATTATGCAAAATTAGAGACTAATCACTCTACTGATCAAGTGAAGCAGACAGTAAGTCAAGATTGTCATTGAAGAGACCTAAGCAGGCCTAAGATGCTACGTTAGCTCAACACTTAGCATCGCATGAGCCAAAAGAGATAGCCTCGACTGAGAGGCTAAGTTTGTCTAGATTCGCCTTGAAGCTCTCCACAGAGAGCTAACTTACAGCTTCGCCTGAAGCTAATTCTAGCTTCGCTGGAAGCTTTCTTTCTAGCTTCTCATGAAGCTTTTCATAGCTCCACAGAGGGCTAACTTACAGTTTCGCCTGAAGCTAATTCTACCTTCTCTGGAAGCTCATTCTAGCTTCTCAGGAGGCTTTCTTTCTAGCTTCTCATGAAGCTCTTCATAGCTCCAGAGAGCTAACTTACATCTTCGCCTGAAGCTAATTCTAGCTTCTCCGGAAGCTAATTCTAGCTTCTCTGGAAGCTTTTTTGATAGTTTCTCATGAAGCTTTTCATTAGCCCTGCTGCGGGTTTTTTTATGGTCGTCTTTGACCAATCAAATCTCCAGATGAGATCATTATGATTGAGATCGAATACTGGGGTTGCGCGCGTGGCGCTTCAAGCCGCGCGCGCGGCCGTCTGTCCCCTGTTAGGCCCTGTGCCCGATTTCTTCTTTGCAGCCCCTAGTTTTCACAGAATCAGCTCTCTAGATCAATGGCTATCTTTAATAGGCTTTTAATCACCAATTAAATGGTGATTTAGGGTCTTCTTCTTCATTGCGCACCATGGACCTAGAATCAAGCAAGCAAAGCTTTATTAGCAGAATTTAATATGAAATTAATGTGAAGATATGATACAAATTATGCAAAATTAGAGACTAATCACACCCCCATACTTATCTTTTGCTCGTCCCGAGCAAAACAAAAAACTAAGGAATTATTACACCACTTTCGCAGGTGACGTGATTGCACTGAGCATGTAAAACAAGTTATTAAACCTCTAACTTTCCCCGAGAGGAGGAGTTTTGTCTCCTAAGGGTTTTCAGCGGATTACACCCACAAAATCCATAAAGAAAGAAATCAAATGTTTGTATTTTTAAAACGCATTTTGAAATAGAGCAAAGTATTTGAAATATTTTTGTGAAAATATAAGTGATCCAAGGTCAGAGTTTAACCAGAAATTGTTCTTTCTTAAACTAAGTCAAAATGCAAAAAATCTTGTTATAAATTAAATGTAAGAATTTAAAATTTAATTGACTCTTTGATCTTTCATAAAACTCTTAGAAAAATATGCACTTTGTGAACAGTGAAGGTTTTTGGGATATCGACTCTAACTTTCATGCCATTTATAGATATATTTTTTTCTTCCCTTAATTTTCTTAGGCTTTCTTATTTACCCAAGTAGTGAGCCTTTAGCCAGTGACTCCCAAACCAGATGGTCTTAGGGCACCAGATGAGAAAACACCCCTCGGACTTAAGGACTCGAGTAAATAAGGCCACAAAACAAAAAGGGAATATTTATTTTTTTTGTCCACCATTTTAAGTGTGATTAATCATACTTCCTGAGACATAATTACCCAACTTCAATAGGTGGTTTTTATTTATCATATATATATATATGTATATATATATTTTTTTTGAATATATATTTTTTTATGGCATTTTCAGTCTTTGTTTTAATCCCAAAAATTGTGTAAGTGTGGAGTGCATAAATCTAAGGTAAAAATTCAAGATCAAATTATCTTTTCAATTTTACTTTCTTATCCTAAAATTTAAATAAGATCTATTATTTTGACTCAGTTTAAAATTTCATAATTTTAGGTCTTCCTAATTCCTAAGATAATCTTAATTTTCTTAAAAATAAATTAAAAACTATTTCTCTTGTTTCAAAAAGTTTTGTAAAAAAGAAAAGAAAAGTTTTTATATAAAAGAATTTTTTTGTTTAAGTAAAAAGAAGTGTAAAAGAAAGAAAATATAAAACTAACTATGTTAGTAAACCTTCCCCCACACTTATCTCATGCATGGTCCTCAATGCATCGTGAATGTGTAAATACATGAAATAAATGGAGAGGGAAGGAAGATGACCTCAAGGGGGTGGCTCCGGTGGTGGTCTGATTAGGCAAGCGTTGCGACCCAATCAAAATACCGTAGATCTTGCAGGAACCCACCAATGACCTCTCTAATATGACCCAAGAAAAGAATGATGGATTGAATAGTCTTATTGAAGATTTTATCCCCATCTAATTTTTAATTTTCAAAAATAATTACTGAGTCATTTTCTTCAACATTCTTGTCCAACAATGAAGTGTGATTGTGAGAGATGATTGATTTGGACGCAAATGGAACAGGAACAAAAACCGATACTGACTCGGGAAGTTGACTCAGATCAAGTCGAGAGTCAACAATGAGAGTCGAAATTGGTTCAAAAATAGGGTCCAAACTAAAGAATTGATGTTCACACACTTTCCCCATAGTGTGATCATAAGATATTGGTGATTCTATTTCACGGTGTATTGGTACAGGATTCAATGTTGACTCCGGAATAGAGGAAAAATCTGATAAAGATACCGGGGTCATTATTGAATCAAAAAGTGAAAAGGAATTGCCAACTTGAGGTTCAGGATCACTGTCAGGTTCGATTTCAATTTCAGGAAAGGAATAACCTTCCAGAATGTCCAGGCGACTTTCATAACTTGGACTGTGGTCAAGTTCAAATGTGTGTTCTAAAATTGAATTTAGATTCCCAAAATGACATGATTCTTGGGTCCAATCAGTAGAGTTAGGGATATAAGGATCAGTCAAAGGTTGACAAGAAAGACTTTTCTCGCTCTCATTGATCAATTCGCTCATAAGTGAGTCTAACCTACTGATAGGCCGGGTAATAGAATTTGGATTTGGAATCATGTCTTCCATACTCTTTGCAATTGGTTCTTCGTGAAAAAATGAGTATGGAAGTCGATTTTGGAAATTATGGTGAAATTGTGAGTCCATTGGATTTTGTGATTGCTGCTCGGACTCACGCAAGGGTTCTATACTCAAGTCCAGTATTGATGGTTGTTCATTTTGAATAGGTGATACTGGAAAAGATGAGTAGGACTCTTGAAAATGTGGTTGAGATGATGAGTCCAACATGTTTTGCATTCTTTCACAAAAGACTTCCAAACGCTTTTCTAGCTCAGATTCTTCTTCAATTGGATGCTCTAGAAAAGGAGTATGTGGAGTTTGATGCGGGAAGGATTGTGAATTGAGCAAAT
The DNA here is from genome assembly GCA_038442645.1 of Agave tequilana. Lineage (NCBI taxonomy): Eukaryota > Viridiplantae > Streptophyta > Magnoliopsida > Asparagales > Asparagaceae > Agave > Agave tequilana. Next base: position 65,178 of record JAVJIF010010489.1, on the reverse strand, counting down.
TTTACATTTGTTGTAGGGACTCTTCTATACTCCTTTCCAATGATGATTTTTCTTCAATTGGTGGTTCAGGAAAAGGAGTATATGAATCAAAATTGGGGAACAAATATTGTGAAAATTGTAGACAAGACGGTTGAAAATTTGAATCGGGGTAGGTGAATCCCATAAACTCTGTGTAGAGTTAAAATTATTTTGAAAATTATGGTCATATGGTTGGGGATATGGGTCATACTGATTCGGATAATCCTAACCCGGCATATATGGTTGGTTCATGTTGTACATTGCCGAGTCAGAGTTATCCGAGTCAAATGAGGTCGGGGTGAAATATGGATTCATATTATAATTGAAAGAATTGTTGTTATTAAAATCCATATCACAATTTACAAAAAAGAAAAACAAACGAACAAACAACAAAGAAAAAGAAAAAGAAAACAAGCCTATGTTAGGGTTGACTTAGACCTAGACGACTCCTAACTGGTTAGACTGTCCACGGGGGTATATTGTCGGAAGCTGACCACGAGTTAATCGGCCAGGTAGGGGCAAGATCAGTGGGAGGTATCCGTACCGGAGCAACGGGCCTAATTATGCCAAACACTGTTCTTCGAGGTTTCGCCTCTCAATCCCCAACCTTAGACACCGATTTAGCAAGAGTCAAATTCTAACAACTTCCCCCTTAGGTCAATCTCCTAAATAGTCTGAGATGTCCCTAAGGGGCCAACGTCTAGCAATTTTTATTAAGGCTTGGGTTCTGTGAGTGGGGGGTGATTTTGGGCTAAGGGAGGGTAATAACTTCCACACCTTATGTTGTATTGGGTGTTGCCCTTAAGTTTAATTTGTGCAAGTGTGCAATATAGAGAAGATGAACACAAAAAAGCGAGTAAATCACTGAAGTATTTGTCCTAACTATATGCAATGCAATATGTACACCTCCTATCAGTATCACAACAACATAAGAATAAAATACAGTATATTGGAATAAAAATTGACACGTGCCTAGATGTAAATTCTAAACCGTTTTAAAGCATTCAATTTTTGTATTTTAGTTCTTACAATTATTTATAGTGCACAGGTAATATAAACAAAAATTAGCAGCATAATATAAAAATATACAAGAATTACCCAACCACATTGAGCAAGTGTGGACTTCTGCAATGCTAAACTTTAACCTGCACACCAAAAAAACAAAGAAGAAAAGTTAATAAAAGCGTGAAATCAAACCGTTCCTATCCCCGGTAACAGCGCGAAAATTTGATCGGGGTAAAACTGCGCACAAAAATGTATGTTTTGAAATCAAGATTTAAAGTGTGTGTGCTTTGGCTTCCTCGATACTTCTGTTATAGCATAAAGGCTAAAACGAGTCAAATCCACAAGGATGGGAGGCGATAGAAGCTTTACCGATTGATTCACCTGTTTGTTAAAGATTCTTCAAAGTTTTAAAGAATGAAAAGAAAAGAAAGAAAAGAATGAAAAGAGAAGTACGGTGAAACACAAAGAAGTGGGAAACATAGAAAAGAATATGTTTGTGATTTTGAAATGTTTCTAAACAAAGTGAAAAAGAAAGAAAACTCATGGTTACTAACTATTAATGACTCCACCAACATGCTAACCTCTTAGTGATAGTTGCCTCACATGTATCATTGGTCATCACTAGTCCTTGGTTTAAGAGCTATTCAAAGCATGACCCATATGTAACTCATCACAACCCAACTCAACAAACAAATGCAAGCTACACTTAAATCATTAAAACCCAATAAGAGCAAGTATGAAGTAAAGTAATGTTAGCTTATTAGTGGTTAGAAAGTTAGAGTTAGATCCATCATCATGAGCCATCAATGGTTCTTGCAAGAGCAAGGCCAAAATGAGGCTATTAGATTCGTGTGGATTATCAAATAAGAAGCTAGACTAGTTGGTGGTTAGTAGTTAGTGTCATGAGAGAAAAGATTAGCTACACATGTAAAATAAGCTAGATAGAAAGCAAAGAGAGGTAAAGAGAGCACCTTTCATAGCTTGTCACCTTCTATTACAAGTACTCTTGCATTCCACTCATGTATAACTCTTTCTCCTAATACAAGATCTAAATAAATGAAAAATACAAAGGGGAAGAAGAAGAACTAACCTAACCTAAACTAAACTACAACATGGAATGAAAACTACCCTAAACTCTATATCTCTTTGCTCTGAAACCCCGGGGGGGTATTTATAGCCACCAGGGAAGAGGGGGGCTAGGGGACAGGCCCTGGTCCAAAACGCGGCCGGGGCCGCGGCCATACTAGGGTACGCGCGCGGCGCTTTGAGCCGCGCGCTGTCCCGTCTGTCCCCTGTCAAGCTCTGTGCCCGGTTTCTTCTTTGCAGCCCCTGGTTTTCACAGAATCAGCTCTCTAGGTCAATGACTATCTTTAATAGACTTTTAATCACCAATTAAATGGTGATTTAGGGTCTTCTTCTTCATTGCACACCATGGACCTAGAATCAAGCAAGCAAAGCTTTATTAGCAGAAATTAATATAAAATTAATGTGAAGAGTGATACAAATTATGCTAAATTAGAGACTAATCAATGATCTCTTGATTTTCCCAATCAGGTAAGAAGATCAGAAGAGATCTCTCAATTAACTGGAGAGGATCAAGGGAGTATCCCTTATTAAGAGGAGTCAATCTTTTATGGTCATCTTTGACCAATTAAATCTCCAGATTAGATCATTGTGATCGAGATCAAATTTGGCAGTTGCTTGACATGATCTCTTGACTCTCCCAATCCGGTAAGAAGATCAGGAGAGATCTCTCAATTAACTAGAGAGGATCAAAGGAGTATCCCTTATTAAGAGGAGCTAATCTTTTATGGTCATCTTTGACTAATCAAATCTCTAAATGAGATCATTGTGATCGAGATCAAATTTGACAATTGCTTGACATGATCTCTCATTAAGGGGAGACAATCAAGGGAATCATAACTCCCTATGAGCCTATAAATAGCCCACTAGTAGGCTAGGCTCAGGGGCTTGAAAAGATTCAAGTCCAAGAGGCTTTTGAAGAGCATAAGCTTCTTTGGTGGCTTCAAAGCATAAGCCAACAAGAGATCTATTCTCTTGCTTCAAAGAATTCAGAGAATCACTTCTCTAATCCTAGAAGGATAAATTCAGGGTGCTAATACCTTAAGATCTTCCTCCCTCTCAAGGAATCTCCAGAACCAGGAGAGAAGGAATTCCTAAGTGGAGGCAGCTCGAGAAGTAATAAGAGGGCTCTACCGACCTTCTGTTCTCCGATTCCTCGAATCAAGCGAGAAGGGAATCCCATCAGGCGGCAGTCCGATTGTCTGATCGATTGCATCGTCAAAGGGATAAAGTGATCTCGCGTTGATCAGATTCCTACGGGCACACTTTCCCAGAAATCTCAGAGGAGATCTACCTGTAATCTTTTTACTTCAAAGAATTACTTGTAATTTAGCTCCTCGACCCCTTTTTTGTAAGTTTTCCCCTTTGCAAAAATCAATGGAAAACAAGGGTATCAATTGAAAAGTAAGAAACTAATCATTTTTCATCATAAGGAATGGGAGTAAAATACCAATTAAAAATAAAACCAATTGAAAATAAAACATGAAGTTTTCTCCCCTTTATGAAATACAAATGAAAACAATGCATAGGCTTGTATGAGATATCAATTAAAAAATAATTGTCATTAAGGACTAAAACAAGCTTAGCATAACATAACTTGTGCTTTAAGATATAAAGATATAGTAAGCACAATCATAACACACATATATATGTATAAAAAATTAAATACCAATCGAAATTGATACTATTTGAAGTTTGAGGCATACATACATATATATATATATAACACATATATGAGTATACAAAAATTATCAATTGTGATACCAACTAAAAAAAATGAGGATCAAGTGTATAACTCATAATTACCTCCCTTTCATGCACATGTTTAAAAGAATATTCAATTTGAGTATACAAGGCATGGTCGCTCAACCAACCACCCTTCGATGGAAGAGGTTTTCAAAAATAGGATTTGAAAATAATTTTGACAAGTTTGAAAACTCTTCCAAAATGAAGAAATACGCAACTAGTTTTATGATAAACTTGAAAACTAGCACGAAATCTTTCAAGAAAGGAATAAAATAAGAATATATCCATGAAAATATGAAAATCACACAATCATCAACACTCAAAGTCTATATAGCACATATAATACTCATGAAAACAAAGTCATGAGAAAACATCAAGTAATGTGAGTGTACAAGAATGATTTGAAAAGCATAATCATGGGAATAGGCAATAAGGCTCAATATGAAATTCCTTTATAAACATGAAAAACATAAAAATTTAATTTCACCAAAATAATTTCAATTTCAAGGCATATGTATGTTTTAACAAAAACTAAAGATATACATACATATCCTAAACACAAGTGAGTCCACAAAGAATTTTGCATAAAAGACAAATGACTCAAGGGTATACATGTATATCCAATAGTTTTAGACAAAATTATCATATACATGAAACTAAATACATTTTCATGAAAAATATGTACAAAATGGGGAATACAAGTCAAAATGAATGAATCATCAAAACTAGGCTATACTAGTACATCTAATGGGTACAAATGAACAATTAAGGTCAAACATATAATAATCAATTTGTGGCTCACTTGTTGTACAAGTATTGACACAAGTTTTAATGAAAAGTACATCTTAAACATGTAATCAAAACATGAAGCATAAAATAAGCATAAACCAATATGATCATTAAGCAAATGCACATATTTTAGATCCATGATATACACAATAGTTAAACTAAAGTGAGAACACAAAAATATAATTCCATATAAATATGGGTGTATCTCAATTACTATACATATATGTTATAAGTCTAATCATCATGGCATTTAACATAATAATCATTGGAAAAATAAAATATACTAAAGATCATCAATATAGAAGCATATAAACTAAATGGGAGTTAGAGATCGTTACCAAAGCCATTAGGGCACATCTCTATATCTCCAAACCATGGTGGTCCTCCCACTAAACATCCCTTGAAAGTGATGCATCCAAAATTGTCACCGTTTAGCTCGGAACATATTCACCTCAAGGCACCAATACCCTCACGTCCAGTGAGAGCCAACACCTACATCAAATAAAATAGGAGTGAATTTTGGTACCCATACTCTATTGGGTCTATGGGGGTTAGCACCTTTTCTAACCCAAACAAACATATTTGCAAAATTTGAATCATGTATCCTATCATAATAAAATTTTGCAAGGTGGCCCTTACGTCCACAATGTGTACAAGTGTACACATGAGCATACCTAGTATCATGTGTGTGAACATGAGGAGCATGTGTATGCCGTGGTTGGTATGCATGCATATGTGGAACTTGTTTCTTTCGAAACATGGATTGTAACCATGTGTGGTTCATAGCACATTGGCTCAAAGTGGAGCCCAAACAATCAACACTCTTCTTTAATATATTTATATCATTTTCAATAATAGTAGAAGAGGTAGAGCATGCTATAGGTACACTAGATGGTGAAGCTACACTAGCATGACAAACATAGGAAAACAAATCATTTTTCAAAGATTTAATTTCATTAGAAATTAAATCCAATTCTTTTGAAATAGAAATAATTTTGCTTTTCAAAGAATCATTTTCTTTTAAACAAAAACAAGTTTTGAAGATAGAACTTCATTTTTCTTCAAAACTTCATCACAATCATTTTTATTTTTCAATATTTTGTTTTCATTTTGAGCAAGGTCAAGTTGAAATTTAATGAGTCACGTTCACTTGAAATCTCTTCCTTCTCTTGCAAAACCAAATCAAGTTTAGAAGACAAATTTTTATTTTCTTCTTTCATTTTAAAAGTTTTCTTTTTCAAGAGTTGGTATTTTTGCAAAAGGTTTTCACAAATAATGGATAGTTCTTCATTTAAAGCATCAGCATCAATATAATCATCGCCGGAAGAACTAGCACAATCATCTAGTTGAGTTTCTGAATTTACCTCAAGGGAGTCATCCCCTTGGAAGTTGGACCATGTAGCAAGCTTGTTCGGATTCATCCTCACTAGATTCTTTCTTTATAATGTTTAGCGTTTGAAGCTTTGAAGAGGTCAACATGTTCTACACTACAAAGGCAGAATCACAATGAGAAACCATACATAGATATATTTTGTTTAGAGTGCTCCTAAGTGCCTCAAGGGCTTATGCATTGGCCTCTATATGCTTGCTATTACCAAGATAGGATTTCTTAGTAGCGGCAAGGAAAACATGCAAACATATGGTCTTGAGATACATACTCATCTTAAACTTTCACATATCGATATTAGAAACATCAAACATGAGAGGGGCAAGGTAATCCAAGAGTGTGTGTAAACAAATAAGTGTGCAAAAGTAAGTATTAGCAAACCAAGATCTCACTCCTAGGTGGTTAAACCTAATATCAGGAGCGTAGGCTCTGATACCAATTGTAAGTATACCTAGAAGAGGGCTGAATAGGTGTAAGGCTAATCTCATGACAAATGATACGGAATTAAAAACAAATTGCAACACACTTAGTATAACCAAAGAGTGTAGCCGAATTCCCGGTGAAGGGCTCTGAACTAACTCCTCTAAATTCCTCTAAATAAGAATTGAGGTGCTATGTAAAGCTCTCTTGGTTCAACATAAGTATGGCACACAATTAAACCCAAGCATATATATGATATGAACAGTATGATACAATGCACAATATAAGAGAGAGAGTTAGAGATAGTGGATCAAACGCAAACACAAAGATATATTTCGAGGTTCGATCCACTGCTCTACGTTCCCGCCTTCACACAGAAGGATTTCTACTATATCATCCACACAGGACTTCCCACACAGGGAATCTCCACTAAGGATTTGGGTAATACAACTTTGGAGTACACAACTCCTCTCTCCACAAATACAACCTCTTCACTAGAGGCAAGGCACAACAGCAATCACCTCTACACTTAGAGGGATAGACACTTAGCCAAAAAAAGATCAACCTCTCACTAGAGAGATAAGGCACTAAGCCACAACTCCACAACAATCACCTCTACACTAGAGGGATACCAACAACTAATCACAACCTCCACAATCATCTCTACACAAGAGGGAACTCAAATAAAAGAAGGTTTACAACTCTTGGTGGTATCAACAACCACAAACCAAATTTTCCTCACAAAGCAAGATCCTAATAGATAGGATAGATAAATAGCTCAAGTGTGAGAGAATAAAGCGTTTGGAATAAAGAAAAACACTTGAAAAAATCTCCAAATAGATATTGAAATTTAGATCAAAAACCAATTCCCAAAAGACTTTATTTTCTTTGAAATGCCAATACTTTAAAAACAAATATAAATAAAACTTTTAAACCCCAAAAACTCCTGCTGAAAAACACTTGAAAGATAGAAATTTTTGCTCTTGGAATTCTAGTCTAAAACAGCCCAAAGGAATGGGTATTTATAGCCCAAAACCAAATCTGCTCGTTGGCAGCAGCAAAGGGCAATTTTGCCCTTCCGATCGACCGGGCGGTCGACCAGTCAATGATTATTTTTATGACCATTGAGCCACCGGTCGACCGGGACCTGAAAACAAAGAGCAGAGCTCTCTACTGGTCGACCGGGCAGTCGACTGGGGCCATTTCCAGAGAGCAGAAGCTCTCTGGCAGTCGACCGACCTGGTCGACCGACCGTCCAACCCAAACAACCGTGCACGTTTGTGCACGTTAGTCGACCGGACCGATCGACCGACTTCTGCCTCGGTCGACCGTCTAGTCGACTGGCAGAAGGCTAGGTCAACTTTTTAGGGATTAAAACTTAGGTATTTTAACTTCCATAAAATCCCATAAAATCACATAAATTTCACAAAAATAAGTTCTTATTAGATCTTTGAAATACAAATATGTGTGGCTAAAATTCAACACATATTATAAACAATTTGAACCATTTTTGTCTTATGAAAATTTTGCCTTAAACCAAAATCGGTATTTTTCAAACTTAGATTTTTGAAATGGAAAACCGTTTTCTCTAAAACTCATGTAAATACAAAAACATGATATTTAGACAACTTTGAAGCATATCGTATATGGATAGAATTCAATATACATGTAAAGATATCTATCTATGTTTTTGACATAAAATCCGAAACCGGTTAAACTAAAAACTAAAACTAAACATTTAAACTTGTGTGTGTATGAGAACTTGAGCATATCAACACTGTCTAATCTTTACACAAGATCTAAACTACTAAACTAAACAAACCAAAGTCTTCTTGTCTCCAAGCCGACTCTATCCAAACGTGATCCAATGAGCTTGACTCCAACCGAGTACTACATGCGATCTTGACGCTCGAGCTCTTGATCAACATGTGAAAGCTCCAAAACTCCTTTCTTGAAGCTAATCACCTACTAATATCTTGATCAAATATCTGAAACTAAATATCACAGGATTATTAGTAAACTATAACTACATGAGTTAATCATCATCAAAACTAGAGTGAAGGGTCTCTGGGCCAACAGAGCAGTGGCTCGAATCTCGAAACAAATTCTCTTGTGTTTGCGATTGATTTCTTCTTGCTCTTTATCGCTTGACATTCCTATACTTGTGATACTATTTGTCTTGTTTCCATATTACATTCATTTCATCTTCTCGCATTTTTGGTCTGTACTCATATCAACAAGGAAGCAATTAAGCACCTCAACTCATCATCTAGAGGAATCAAAGAGGAGAAGTTCTACAGCCCTTCACCGGGAATTCAGCTTCAATTTCTTATTTTGAGTGACCGCTAGCATCATACATCTTAACTAATTTTTAAAAGTACATTTGATTAGCATAACACCTATTCACCCCCCTCTAGGTGTTATTCAATTGGTATCAGAGCTTTGGTCTCTAGTTTCTTGGCCTAACAACCTTAATGAGATCCTAATTTCTAATCATCTTTTTAATATTTCATCCTCATACACATTAGTAAAGATGGCTGAAGGTATTAAGACCCCCACCTAAGTTTGATGGCCTGAACTTTCCCATATGGAAGGTTAAGATGACCGTGTTTTTTGCAATCCTTAGGAAGTTGGGTTGCAAAGGCGGTGACTAAACCTTTTAGCGCACCCCTTCGCGATGAGGACACTTGGTCCGTTATTACTACGAAAGAGTTTGACGCTAATACTAGGGTACACTATGCCTTACTTCAAGCTCTTAATGATGATGACATTGCTAGAGTAATACACTGCAAATCTGCATATGAGATTTGGACTCACCTTTTAGTCACTCATGAGGGAACATCACAAGTTAATAGGGCTAAAATTGACCTCTTACGTTCCAAATATGAAAAACTTTACCATGCAAAAAAATGAGTCCATTGATGATATGATTACAAAATTTACAAAAATAACTAATGGTCTTGCTTCTTTAGGTAACAGCATTGACAATGATCAAAAGGTGAGGAAGATCATTCGTGCACTCCCACCATCTTGAGAAGTCAAAGCTACAAGCTTGAAGGAGCTCAACGACAAGGAGGAAATATAGCTCATTGGTCTTGTTTGAATGCCTTCAATGATGACTCTTGATTGTGGCATAGGAGACTAGGCCATATTTCTTTTGACCATCTATCTAAAATAAATAACAGGAAAGCGGTGAAAGGTATTCCTTATTTGAAATTTGAAAAGGACCACATTTGCGATGCGTGCTAACTTGGGAAACAAACCAAGTCCTCTTTCAAATCCATCAAGGATATCATGACATCACGACCCTTGGAGTTAATTCATATGGATTTGTTTGGTCCTACTAAAACCAAAAGTCTAAGTGGGAATCGTTTTTCTTTTGTATTGGTTGATGATTTTTCTCGTTTTACTTGGGTTTCTTTTTAGAACATAAAAATCAAGCCTTTTTGCATTTTCAAATGTTTAGGAAAAAAGTTGAAAAGGAAAAAGATCCTTCAATTCTAAGAATAAGGAGTAATAGAGGTGGTGAATTCAATAGCCAATCCTTTATCACTTACTGTAAAGAACATGGAATTAAACATGAATTATATTATCCTAGAACTCTACAACAAAAGGAGTAGTTGAGAGGAAAAATCGAACACTACAAGAAATGGCTAGTACTATGATAAATGAGTACGGTCTACCTCAATACCGATGGGCTGAGACTGTAAACACATTTTGTTACTTATCAAATAGGGTTTTCTTTTGCAAAAACACTTCTAAAACCTCTTTCGAAATTTACTATTCAAGAAAACCAAATATTTCTTACTTTAAAGTTTTTGGCTGTAAATGTTTTGTTTTAAATACTAAAGATAATTTGGGTAAGTTTGATGCAAAATCTTATGAAGCTATTTTTGTTGTTTACTCTCACACTAGTAAAACTTATAGAGTTTTCAATAAATCTACTATGACTATTGAAGAATTTATACATGTAAAGTTTGATGAATCTAATATTTTTATTGAGAATATTGTAGAAATAGATTCCTTAAGTGAAGACATGGAGAGGATACACTTGAAGGACTCACCTATACAAGATGACAAGCCAAAGATTGATGTGCTAAGTGAAGTACAAGTAGTTGAAGTGGAGCCAACACAACCACTTTCAAAGAATTGGAGATTCACTCCACATCATCCCAAGAATCTCATTATCGGTGATTTATCAAAAGGGGTAACTACTCGTTCCAAGCTCCATGATCTTTGTGGCCATTATGCTTTTATTTCTCATTGTGAACCAAAAAATATCCTCGAAGCCAAGGGCGACTCATATTGTTGCTTGCCATGCAAGAGGAGCTCAATCAATTTGAGCGCAACCAAGTTTGACATCTTGTCCCTAGACCCCATGATAGACCAACAATTGGCACTAAATGAATTTTTAGAAACAAGTTGGATGAGTCGAGCAATATTGTTAGGAATAAAGCTAGGTTAGTGGCCCAAAGTTACATCCAAATCGAAGGTATCGATTTTGAGGAAACCTTTGCACCCGTAGCACGGCTTGAAGCCATACGGATAACACTTACTTTTGCTTTCTATAAAGATTTTAAACTTTTTCAAATGGATGTCAAAAGTATATTTTTAAATGGGTTTATTGAAGAGGAGGTGTATGTTGAACAACCCCCCGGGTTTGTTGATCCAACACATCCGGATTTTATTTTCAAACTAGACAAAGCTTTATATGATTTAAAACAAACTCCTAGAGCTTGGTATGAAAGACTTTCATCATTTCTTATTTCTAATGGTTTTGCTAAAGGAACAATATATACCACTTTATTTACTAAACATGTTGAAAATGATATTCTTATTGTTCAAATATATGTTGATGATATTATATTTAGATCTACTAATGAAAAACTTTGCAAAGATTTTGAATCATGTATGAAGGAGGAATTTGAGATGTCTATGATGGGCGAACTTTCCTACTTCCTTGGACACCAAATCAAGTAAAGGAGTGATGTGATTTTTATAAATCAAGCCAAGTACAGGAAGGAACTCATCAAGAATTTGGACTTGAAGGGGCTAAGACAAGCAAAACTCCCATGACTACCACAACAAAACTTTAAAAGGATGATCAAGGTATAAATGTAGACATCAAACTCTATAGTAGTACGATTGGTAGTTTATTGTATTTAATGACTAGTAGGCCGGATATTATGTTTAGTGTTTGTCTATATTCTAGATTTCAATCATGTCCTAAAGAGTCCCATTTGATTGCGGTAAAATGCATTATTAGATATCTTGAGGGCACCATTGGAATGGGTTTATGGTATCCGAAGATCGGACAATTTTTAATGACTAGTTTTTCGGATGTTGACTATGTGAGTTGTAGAGTAGATAGGAAGAGTACTCGTGGAACATGTCAGTTTCTCTAAAATTGCCTTGTTTGATGGTCTTCCAAGAAGCAAAATTATGTAGCCCTCTCAACCGCTGAGGCGGAGTATGTTGCGGCCGGGCTTGTTGTGCACAAGTCCTTTGGATGAAAAAAATACTCTCCTTGACTATGATTTGCATTATGACCATATTTAAATATTTTGTGATAATACTAGTACCATTCATATGACTAAAAATGCAAATCAATATAGTAAGACAAAACACATTGACATTCGATATCACTTTCTTAGAGATCATTACGAGAAAGGTGATATTGAAATTAAATATGTTTCCACCGATTTTTAACTTGTGGATATTTTTACTAAATCACTAGATTATAATAGATTTTCATTTTTTTGTGGTGAATTAAATATTTGTATTATGGATTCATGAGCCTTTTGCAAATTCTCTTCACAATTTTTTTTAACCCTTTTTGATGCATGACAAAAAGGGAAAGAAATACTTTTGAATTATTTCTTTTTCATGCATACTTTTCACTTCATTTTTGTTATAATTTGTAAAGTTCATTTTTGAACCTATTCTTTTCGTACTTGATAGATAGCATGATTTGAGAGGAAGCTTTTTCAAGCTCCTTTCACATTTTTTTATATAACTCATATATTTTGTCATCATCAAAAAGGGGGAGATTGTTGGCCCAAGGTTACAATCACCCGGTTTTAGAGTTTTGATAATCACAAAACATATATAGTTATTTGTACTAATCAAGTTTAAGTGTTTAAAATTATTTCACGGTTCTTAGGATTCAAGAAGGTTCTTCCCCTATAGGAATATGGTGTTGACTCAAGATGATTCAAATACGGGATTAAGAATTCAAGTAACTCAACGATGAAAATCGAAAAGCCGAATTGAAGATCTTGAAGTCACCTAGACCCTTATAAGATCTTAGCATGTTATAGAGTAAGGATATAATAGATGTGCTCAAGAAGTTACACACACAAAAATATACTTTTCAAAAAAACAAGCTTTGGGTAGTATTGGTTTGTTGCATGTTTGGTTACTATATATATGTTTCATAATTTTTCAAATTTTTATATCAAGCTTAGAACATGTATTTTATCTCCTATACTATGCTACATAACCCTCAAACTGTTTAAATTCTATTTCAGGCCATAACGGTCGACCGTGCGGTCGACCGTAGCTGTTTAAGGCTAACTCGGTCGACCGGCCGGTCGACCGGGCCTTTTGGCCGTGGGCGTGACGTTGTGCACGTTTGTCGGACGACCGGGCCGGTCGACCGTCAACCCCTGCGGTCGACCGACCGGTCGACCGACTGCATAACACTTGCTCTCGGTTTGTGCCATCGACCTAGACTGGTCCACCGACTAGGTCGACCGGCAGTTCAAAATTCTCTTTCTAAATTGCCCTACGGTCGACCGGAGCCAACGACTTTTTGCCAAGTGGCGTGCCGGTCGACCGGCAGACGTCCATACTGGCACCAACGGCTCTATTTTGGATCTGTTTTGTTTTTTATGGGTTCCAATGGCTATTTCTTGTTTCCATGTGGTTAAACTCACCCCTAATGACCTAGTCTCACTTATGAATGGTATTTATCCTTTGCCTATAAATAGAGGTCATGGGTCTTTGGTTTTCTATAAGAAAAACATTCAAGTTTCAAGTGTTTTCTAGAGAAGAAGTGTTTCATTGCTTTCCATTTTCAAAGTTCTCTCTATTGCAAAATTTTTAAAGTGGTGAAGATGGGGACGTAAAGCAGTGGCTCAAACCTCGAAACAAATTCTCTTGTGTTTACGATTGATTTCTTCTTACTCTTGATTGTTTTACATTCTTATACTTGTGATACTATTTGTCTTGTTTCCATATTGCATTCATTTCATCTTCTCACATTTTCGGTCTATAATCATATCAACAAGGAAGTAATTAAGCACCTCAACTCATCATCTAGAGAATCAAAGAGGAGAAGTTGTAGAGCCCTTCACCGGGAATTCTGTTTTAATTTCTAGTTTTAAGTGACCGCTTGCATCATACATCATAACTAGTTTTTAAAAGTGCATTTGATTAACATAACACCTATTCACCCCCCCCTCTAGGTGTTTTTTTTTCAGGACCTACACTTGCTTGGAAAAGGAGGGAACTTTTGCCCTCGAAAAAGCCTCGCATGCGAAACTTTTCTGATTGAAGTACTCACAAAATTTTCTGCAGGGTTGCGAAAAATTGCACAAAGAAATTACTTTCTGCATATAATAGTTTCTTGTATGACTCACCCATGCATTGTTAATAACTCAACAAAAATTCATTTGTTGCTAAATTGAAATTTTGATTAGACTTTTACATTTAGAATACGTGTCTATTTCAATTCATTTCAATTTCTTTTGAAGAGTGCTGGAGAAAGGTACGTGTGCATTTTATATAGAATAGGACTAACATTTTTAGTGATTTATCGCTTTGAGTGTTATCTTGTTGTGAATACATTATACAATTGCACAATTAACATTTAGGGCAAAACCCAAATAAACAAGATAAGGTGCGAATTTTATCACCCTTTCTTAGCCCAAAAACCATCTCCAAGTGCACTCACAATCCCAAACCTAACTAAAGGTTGATAGACGTTGGCCCTAGGGATATCTTGGACTTACTAAGAGATTAACCGAGGGTGAAAATTGTAAGAACTATACTCCTACAAAATCGGTGTCTAAGGAAAGAGGATTGAGAGGTTAAGTCTCAAAAACTCCAAGGTTTGGCGTAATTAAGGCCTGAGGCTCACACCCGGATACCTCCCATCGAGTTTTACCATTTCTTGGCCGATTATCTTGTGGTCTAATTTCTGCAACAACCTCCTGTTTGACACGGAAAAGGGGTGGCTGGCGTAACGTTTCCTTGAATCAGATGAAAAATTACAGCCGGCTTAATCTTCCGGTTACAAGGGAGGGAGAATATTGAATCTTGAATTCCCCCTTTGTTTAGTGCTGGGTTCTTCGGGTGGCGGTGGAGAGTGAATCTTGTTCTCCGTTGACCAGATGACCGTTCTGGACCGTCGAGGGATCTTCTCCTTGGCAGGTAGAGGGAGTAACTCAGCTCCGTCTACCAAAACTCTAGAAGAGGAGGTAGGCGAAGAGCGGCTAGTACTCAGTAAGCTCGCTGAAGGGTTTTCTCTCTCTCTGTCGATGATCTCTCCTCTCTTTTTTTTGGAATCTCTCTTTTGCCCGATAATCGTCCCCCTCCTTCAATAGTGACGGGACTATTTATAGGGTTTTTAGGGGGTGATCGTGCCCCCTGAAAACGCTCCACAATGAGGGGCCACTTCCCGCTACATGTGCGGTGACTGGCCCTTTATTTCGGGTAGTTGCAACTGAGACGCGGGTGTCGAGCCAACGCGTCCTGATGCTGAGACGCGGGCTTCGGGTTGACGCGCCTTGTTGCTGAGACGCGGGGCTTCGGGCCGACGCGCCTTGTTGCTGAGACGCGGGCTTCGGGCCGACGCGCCTTGTTGCTGAGACGCGGGCTTCGAGCCGACGCGCCTTGATGCTGAGACGCGGGGCTTCGGGCCAACGCGCCTTGTTGCTGAGACGCGGAGCTTCGGGCCGACGCGCCTTGATGCTGGAACTCTGCTTTCTTAGTAGCTTGTCTGTTGGATATTTTTAGACAGCCTACAGAACCCCCTCCAAAGTTTTCGATATTCCGCAGTTAAATGGGACGGATTTCGGAATACTTTGGATTTTAGCCACGTTCGCCTTTATGACTGGACTATTAATGCTCCGGGTTTGATCTTATCTGGAGTTGGCCTTTGTGAGTGTACTGTTGAACTCTTTGAAGCCATCAGAGTTGATCGTGTTGAGTGTCTAGATACACAGTCTAAACCTCCCCGATCGCTTTTAGTCTGTCACGAGTGCGCTTTTGACCAGGAGTGGTTGGCCTTCTGCTTGTGCCAGTGTACTGTTGAACTGATTTGCAGAAGCCGAACGCAGGTTCTTTTTGAAAAGCAGAGACTGCCTTAAAGACGCGACTGCCATGGGGTGCGTCTTTTTGGTGATAGGAACGCGACTAATATTCCATGAGGTAGACGCGATGTTTAGCCTGCTTGGGAGGACGCGAATTTTAGAGAGACGCGTCTTTTGGATGCAGACGCGATTTTCTGGACACAACGCGACTTTCTGGGTGCATTTATGGTGATGTTGACGGGGCATGTCCATCGGAGAGGCGCGTTCTTTGGGCGCGAATCTGTGCCATGTCATGATTACGCCGCCAGCTGGCCTGGGGAACCGGAGAGGTTTTCTCCGTTAGGCGCGCGGATTTCCCGGTTCATTAAATGAACTGCTCCACGTGTCGAATGATGACTCGCGGCGGGGTCACGACGCATGATCTTCTCTGTTCAGAAATGATTTGGTGTACACGCATCACGTGGCGACTCGCTGCGGCGTCTATCGGGCCACACGCCGCGTATCTTCGCGAATCTTTGTGCCTATAAAAGGCCACAGTTAGAGAGATTTATCTTCTTCTCCGAACGCGCTTACTCAGAGATTTGAGAGAGTTCTTCTTCTCCATTACTGCTCATCTTCTTCATTGACCTCTGATCACCAATGGCACCAAAGGCCAAGCCGACCGCGTCGTCCTCCAAGGCGACCATTGCCGAGGCCCAAGGGGGCGCTTCCTCCGTGCAGGATGTTTTCCGAGGTAAAGATGCCATTTTGGCTAAGCTTCACCGTTACTGGAAGTTTTTAGAGAACCCTAAAAAAACTCTTAACACAGAATATGAACCGGTTTGATTCTCGGACGCAGTCTCGGACGCGGTCTTTGAGTTGATAACCGAGGCGCGGGTTTGATGACCCAACGCCAGTGAACTCTGCACTTCGGGTCCTTCACTTGGAAATTTTCTAACTGTGAAGGATCTGGACGCGGTCTTGGTTTGCAGAACGCGGATTTGATCCTTGCGTTCTGTGCCACTTGACGCGGATTTGCAGGTCTGGACGCGGGTTTTGATAACTTCTGCGTCCAGTATCTCTTCTGCGTTTGGACGCAGATTCGAAGGTCTGGACGCGAATTTTGATAATTCCTGCGTCCAGTTTCTCTTCTGCGTTTGGGTCATGAACACTTAGCATTTTTTCTTGCTTTTAATGAAGTATCTGACTAAGTGTCTTTTTCTTTTGCAGTGCGACATATTCCCGGCTCGCTCGCCAAGACACGCCACTTTGGTCATGTAGGAGGCGCCGACCGGGGCTTGACCTTCGTGCAAAGAATGAGTGTCCTAGTGACTGCTGACCAGTCGCCAGATCGCAGGGAGAGGCTCTCTAATGTTGACAGGAGAACCTTTCGGGCGCTTATGACCGATGCCGCATTCAAAACGGATGATGGTGTCAGGCTGGAGAAGCCTGCCTTCTTCTTCGGGGATCACGTCCATGACGACGGCCGTCGCGTGTCGGAAGGAACTTACAAATGGCTCCGTCAGATAAAGGGCGGAAGATTCTTTCTTCCGGATATGGAGAGGATGTTCCCGTTGTCCTACTTCCAACACATGTCCATCCCTCGAAGATGGAATGGGACATTTCTCAATATGTCCCCGAAATCACCCTTGGTGACTTTGGCTTCCAGAAGGTAAACCGCTATGATAGTCATGACAGGTCAGCCGTCGGCCTGTTCCCTGCGTCGCGCAAGTCCGATGTTCCGGTCGGGGAGATACCACAGCTTGCCGCTACCTTCCTTAACTCGTTTATGGAAGCGGAGGGTGACTATCCTACCGAGTTCCGTGCGCATGGGTGGATCCATTCTACGGGGAATATTTGGTGGGGCAGAATGGTGGGTTTCGTCCTTATCGAACTCAAGGAGCTGCTAGAGCGTGTGGGACTGTACCCAGCAATCAGGGCCGTGCAGTGGGGTATCCCACCAAGCTCTCATAATTTCTTCAGAGTCCTGGAGCGATATAACTCTCTGACGGGGACATTCTTCACCCCGGTTGGAGAGATGGGTCTGGCACTGCACGAGCTGCATGAGGTCTCGGGGCTGGCGTCAGGGGACATTCCTTATGAGGAATATGTCCCTACCACTAAGGAGCTCCACTTTTTGAAGGAGGAGTTTCCCGCAACATATGAGACCTACTGGGAGGTGATGTGCCACTTCCACATCTGCGGCCAGATAACTGCCTGGAGGTCAGGAGGAGTCAAGCAGTTGTCTTGGGCTTGTTATCTGTTCAACAATGTCCACAAGGAAGACCTCCCGATAATCCGACTGGTTCCCAGCTCCGATAGGGAAATTGAAGACAGGATCGACCAGGCTCCGAACAGCTTCTACACCACGGAGTCGAACGAGGACGGTTTCGACCCTGACTTGGTTTTTGAAAGCTTTCACCATCAAGCCCGGACTCCCATCTCTGATCGAGCACTGTTGGCGGGCTTCCTGATGTTGTGGTTGAAGAGATGTGTGGTGCCCACGCTGCCACACGAAGTTATTGTTGCCGACGTGGTATACCCGGCGGTGCTCCTGGCTCATGGCAGCCCCGTATCCCTTCTTCCGGCCGTAGCGGCTGGCATTCAGAGCGGGCTGTGGGCGTTAACCAAAAGTTTCTGCGAACCCCCGAAAACTGTTGATTCCCATGGAAAGCCATATGTTGACTCAGAGGGGAATCCAATGGTGAAGCGTCCCAACCCTCGGATCGAGCTGCCTTACACGTACCTCATGGCTTGGTATGTGATGCACTGCCCTTCCTTGATGACGGCGGCGCGTGGGGGTGCGGGTCATGTCCCATTGTGCAGCGGCTGGAACGTTCGGAATGGTGTGACGCCTACATCTATTATATTCGGAAGCGTCTATCAATCGCCACGAATTACCAGCTCAATCGCTGCTCACCAGAGATTCCTGGTGTAGCTCTCGGGGAGCTGTCTGCTGATGTTGCCGGCCGGGATGGCTTCTCGCAACTGTCTGCGGGACTCTTCTGGTGGTTGATCAACATCCGGCCAGGATATGTGCTGTTCCGGCAAGGGACTTCATGCACTATTGAGCCGTATATGCCGAGTCGCTTCGCCCGACAGTTCGGCTACGATCAACTCTACGTCGGTAATCCCAATACTCAACTTGCCTTCGAAGGTAATCTGTTTGAAGGTGCTCGGGCCTGGTACTACAGTGTGGCCGGAGGGACGGGAGCAACATTCCGTCTACCTATCGAGGGGCCCAAGTGTCGTACGAGCTTCAGTTTCTGCACTTGGTACTCCCAAGCCAACCAGATACCAGATTTTGTTCCGGAGTTCTCATGCATTGAGAGCATCAATGCAGATCTCGAGGCGAGGTCGGAGTCTGGTAAACAGACGAAACCCATCAACCAGTACCTGAAGGCTCAGAAGGAGGTTGGGAGACGATCGAGGAGGGAGCCCCCAGCAGTGAGGGCGGAGCCGCGACCGGCAAGGGCAGAGCCACGAGCGACAAGGGCGGAGCCACCAGCCACGAGGGAGGAGCCGCGGGCAAGGAGGTCTAAGCAGTTGGCGAGCAAGCGTCGTCGACGCTCTGCTTCTATTGCTGAGCCTGTCCCAAAGAAGGTTCGGAGGGACTTAACAGCTGAAGTCTCTCAATCCGGAGACATCTCTGCTGGAGTTGAGGCTCCTCCTGAAGACGTCCCTGTTAGAGTTGAGGAACCGCCAGAAGATGAAGATTTCCCAAGCTTGGTCCGTGCTCCTAGGTCGCGCAGCAAGACCGTGGAGGAAGGGGAGCTTGTTGACGAGTCCACCGCCGCCGAAGAGGACGAGTCACTGGAGGTCGACATAATGACTGGAGGGGATGTTGAGATTGCAGGCATCTCAGCTCAACCCGAGCCTTCTTCTGCTCATGAAGGGAGAGACGAGGCACAGCAGCCGGGGTCTCCTAGCGTCTTCATTTCTAGTCCTAGGGCAGTTGATCCTAGTCCTACCACTGGGGTGATCGGAGGCAAGGCTCCTATTGCGGAGCTTTCTCGCGTTGCGCTGTCGTCTTCTTCGTTATCGGGGGAAAGTGCCTTTGAAGACGAGGTCGACTATGGCGATGAACCCGCTCTTCCTGATCAGAGCAAATTCTTCCACATCTCGGAGGCGGAAATATATGGGGGCGAGCCATCGACTGCACCATCGCTGGCGATTATCCCCGCTGAAGGTACTCTTTCCATCTTCCGTCCTAATTTCTCTTTACATATTTGAAGAGGATGTTCTAACATTCTTCTCTTATGTTGCAGGGTCGGCCGAAGATGCTGAGGCTACAACCTCCTCGCATATTGAGGAGATGGTGGTAGAGTTGACCCGGCCCAAGGGGATTGAGGTCTCGGCTGCTGAGATACCCTCAAAGGGGGCAGCTGTTGAAACTGGGGAGCCTTCCACTCTGCCAGAAGAGGAAGCAACCACTGAGGCTGAGGAGGCTCTCACTCTGCCAGGCGAGGAGGTTACTGCTGAAGCCAGGGAGAATTCTACCCCGCAGGATTCGACACCTCTGGACCTCCAACTTGGTAAGGCAGCTCTGACGCTTTAAATGTTTCGCTTTTCCATCATTGTGGCTGACGCTGCGATAACTTGCAGAGAGGATTGAGGGGGCTCAGGTAGAGAGTCCGATGGTTGGTACCCTTCCAGAAGGCCATACAGCTCAAGTCTCGGTGGAGGTTTCTGAGGAGGTCGTGCTTACTACTCCCTCATTGGTCGTGGAGGCTCCTGTAGAGGTAGTACCTCCGGAAGCGTCAGCGGCCGGTCTAGCTCTTGCCGTCTCGACGGCCAGCACGACTCTTGTGCGAGAAGATCCGCCTTATATCCCCTATCCTGTGACAGAAAAGGGGTCGGGAAGCTTCCTAGGTGGTGAAGACATGGGGGAACTGGCACGTCAGATGGTGCAGCAATTCTTCGCTTCGATGGGATCATGTATTGATCTCATCTTACGTGGAAACAGCTCGTTCCAATTTGCCCAGACGCTTCTTAAAAATCTGCCGTGAACGTCGAATTAACCGGAGGCCCTTCACTTGCCAAGGCGTGTCTACGGGTGGTAGAGCAACTGGGAGACTACCTGCAGGAGCTGGAGTTTTTGGAAGATGCTGGCTCTTTTAGTGAGGCCCAGGCCACCCTGACTAGGCTCCTAGCTGCTCAAGAACGAGAGCGACAGGAAGCGGAGGCACAAATCGCTGCAGAGATCCGCAACCTCGAATATTCCCAGGCTGAATGTCAGAAACTAGCTGGCGATTCAAGGGAATCCGAGCTTGTCATGCAGAGCACAGAGCAAGTCATCATCAGGGCTCGGGACACCATTGCCAAGGCAGAAGTTGTGCTTGCGCTCAATGAGGAAAAGCTTGCTACCATCAAAAAGCAGCTAGAGGAGCAACAAGCTGCTAAGGCGCGAGCTAAAGAGAGTCTGTCTCTACATTCTTCCAGGGTGGAATCTCTGCGAGCGCAGCTGGCCGCAAGAAATTTCTTATCCGAAGAGGAGCTGCGGGACCGGGCTATTATGGAAGGTGAAAGGACGCGCCAACACGAGATTCACCGCCTTAGGGAACAAATCCGTACCTTGGCGAACCAGGATATTTAGCCTTCTTTTCTTTTCCCCCTTTTTTGTAAAGAAGAGGACACTCTGTTTAGAGTGTTTGTATCCACTTTTACTGTTTATAATAAAAGTTTGAAAATTTTTGCTCCATCTTCTTTGCTCAGCTGTAGGCGAATCCAACTCCTTGGTAACTGGCTGTGAATATTAAACTTAGGTAAGACTAAGTTCTGTTAATGAAACGCGGCCTTGACTTTGAGTCTTCTTAATGAGACGCGACATTGATCCATAAAGTGAGACGCGGTCGTCAGTCCACAGGAACTTAGATTTTACTAAGTCCTTTTGATGAGACGCAGCGTCGATCACAGAGTGAGACGCGGTCATCATGATGAGACGCAGCATTGATCCATAGAGTGAGACGCGGTCATCAGTCCATGGAGTGAGACGCAGCGTCAATCACAGAGTGAAACGCGGCTCTGAATAACGCGAATCTGTCTTGCTAAGAAAGACGCGGATCGAGCAGACACGGGATATGCAGCCTTGTCTGCTGAAGAGACGCGACTTTCCCATCTGCGTTCAATGCAGCCAGACTTGAAAGATTTTAGGAGATCTTTGAACGTCAAGTCTTCACTGTCGATTGGGGTTCCGGGTCATCCGTTGCTTCCCAAGGCAGTTGTCCACGCGTCGGGCTCTCAATGGATTTAGGCGTTAATGCTCTTGCATGCAGAACCGACGCTGGCGGTTGAAAAACCGGCGCATTTTGGCGGTTTCCAAAGCAGCGTTCCACGCGTCCGTTTTTGATTGGGCTTTGACAGTTGTGCGCGACGGTTCCGATTGATGCCCCATTAATGACAGTTATTAGGGACTGCCTATAAATAGAGTGCACCTTCTCCCTCTTCAACAATCCAATCTTAGACTGTTTTCATTTGTTTTGCCCTGAGAGACCTCGCCTCCTCTAAAGCTTCTAACAAGGTCCCTGTCTTCATGGATGAAGGTGACTCCGCGGATGAAGATGACCCAGAGCTCTTATGCTTCTGTTTGGTCTCTTCAGAAGGAATCCTCTCTCATGTCATCTTGCGCGCTCGCGTTTGGATGCAGAGAGGCCAACTCTGGACAGAGGCCTCTGCTGGTATGTCACCCCGATGATGTCCATAGCCTGTACTTTGGCATAGCCATCTGAATGAAATCCTGGTGCATTCCTATTCTGGAATTTGCGCCGGTGACTTGAACTTTTCTGAACGCGGGCTCTTGACGCTGGCTTTGCTCATGGCTATTGCCTTGGCGCGTTTCAGACCTGAATCTTGCAACTCCTGTTCACCCAGCAGAGAGATGGCAATTTTCGGCGTTTGAAGTTTTTCGCGTCTAGTACATTAGACGCGGGTGCAAACTGAGACCGCGTTTGAATCCTGGGCGTGGCACAGTTTTGACTCGTGTCTGTTTCTGCTGACGCGGTGTTTTGAGTGTGCAGATCATTTCCGCGCCCGAAGTCCCTAATGACTGCCGCGTCTGTCACTTAGTTTTCTTTGTTGAAGTGTACTAAGTTCCAGATTTTCTAACTCTCTTGTTTATTCTTTGCAGGTAGGCTTGATCGTCCTTTTTCAGGTTCACTGGGCCCCGGAAAGAATATATCGGCTGGCGAACTTGCTCAATATTCGTTTGTAAGAGAGTAAATTATGGTCCTCGTCGTTTGTAAGAGAGTAAATTATATCTCTGACGAGGACCCAAATCTCGCCAAGGTCTCTTCAGATCTCCTGCACCACTCTTGCCTGATGGCAAGAGATGGTCAGGGTATGCATGACGGCGATGAGGTTCCGGCGGTTGTGGTGGCGGAGAGGATCCTCTTCCTCTCCCATCCCAGAAGTGACATCAAGGACAGTCCATGTCCTGCGGGGGAAAGATCAACTCTTGAATGAAGGGTTGCAGGCTCTTCTGTTGCCACCGGACCTCAAGAACACCATTGCTCCTGGCTTAGTCAGCTAGGGCGCTTTCGAAGTTGGCGTCGCGCATCAAAGTGCAATCGGTTCCAACAGTCGCCACAATTCGGCACTTCTCCAGACATCATGCACTTAGGATCAGATGCGGCTTCAAGGAGTGAGTACGGCCTCAGAGAGAGAGAGGGACTTCTTTGTACTCCTTAATTGTAACACTCAATCTTATTGTATAAGAGAGCGTTTTGTATCACTTTCATGTGTTTGGATATAAATAAAAGTGACACTTTTCCTTTTGCCTCTTCATTGTCTTAAATGTTTTGTTTTAGAAGCAAAAGAATGATTTTGGTGGACCTGCCACTTTGTAAAAGAAAGTGACAGGGGGAATGCGTACTCCCAGAGAAGGTGAACTTTTGTCAAGTGTCTGGGATTGACTTGATTCAAGGTCAGCTGGGGAATTTGATAAAACATTATCAGCGGTGTAATGTTAACCTAACAATGTCTTTAGGTGGACCTGTTATTCTGTTGAAGAGAATAACAAGTGAAACTAGACCCGCGAGGAATCTGGTAAAGCTTTTACCGTTAGAGGTGTGATATTAACTTAACGGGTTGGAGATAGTCTTGTCAGAAGTGTGGTGTTAACTCGACAAGGATGTGAGTCAGAGGTGTGATATTAACTTAACTCAGAATGTCACTGTCATAGGTGTAATGTTTAACTTAACAGTGAGGTAATGCTAGAGGTGTGATGTTGAACTTAGCATTGGTCATCTCGACTTAGACGAGGAAGTCGAGGAACGGTCATGGCCATAGGTGTATTGTTGAACTTAGCGATGACTCAGATGCTAGAGGTGTAGTGTTAACTTGGCATCATGCATTTCAGCTTCGATATGGAAGTCTGAAGAAAGGTGACTATCAGAGGTGTGATATTAACTTGACAGGCACTCGATGTACTGCTTAGAGGTGTAATGTTAACTTAAACAGTAGTTTGTCAGAGGTGTAATGTTAACTTGACAAGAATTGGCTCGTGATAAGAGCAATTTGAGGAACTGTCATTCTATTGATGAGAATTGACAAGTGGAATTTGAAATGCCAGAGGTATAGTGTTAACTTGGCAAATTTGAGAGTTTGTTACTCTATGCAGGGTTAACAAGCAAAGTTTATACTCAACAAAGAGTATTCATTACCAGAGGTATAGTGTTAACGTAGTAATGATTGCATTTTGTGGTCCTACCATTCTATGGACGAGAATTGGTAAGGGATTTTTGGAGAAAAGAGTGGACTCAAGTCCACTTAGGATTTTTAGCAAACCCTCAGCTATCAACGGATTTGACATGCCTTTACCAACTACCGTTTGAGTTGGGCTAGCCATGCTATTCCCCTCAGCATGATGAGTTGTCGAGGACTTATGTTGGGCTTAAAGGCCAACATTTTCCTCTATCCTTAGCCGTCGAGGGCGTCGGATGTTTGATCAGAGGTGTACTTTTAACTTGATCGGAAGAAGAGTACTATTAAGGATAGTACTTCTTCAAGAATTTGCCATTGATCGGCATCATGAGTGTATCGCCATTTGAAGTTATGAGGCGATATGACCGATTTGAGTAGACTGACTCTATCACAAATGGTCCTTCCCATTTGGGTTGAAATTTTCCTTTTGTCTTGTGCGTCATGACCATAGGTCTTCGGACGGCTAAGACAAGGTCGCCTTTCTTGAAAGTTCGCACTTTAACTTTCTTGTTGAAGGCTCTGGTGATTCGAGCCTGGTAGAGCTCGATTTGCTGTTGGGCTTGCAGACGCTTGTCGTCTAAGGCCTCCAGTTCCTGGAGTCGCTGTCGATGCTTCTCCTCGGTCGTCATCTCCGCTGTCAAGGCGACGCGTAGAGATGGAATTTGGATCTCCAGGGGAAGCACGGCTTCACATCCGTATACCAAGGAAAACGGCGTGGCCTTAGTCGGGGTTCGCACAGTTGTGCGATAAGCCCATAAGCATTCACCCAACTTGTCGTCCCAATCTCGTTGACTTTTCGAGACGAACTTTTTAAGAAGCTTGCCAATAGTCTTATTGAAGGCTTCTGCAAGACCGTTAGCAGCAGGATAGTATGTCGTTGAGGACACACTCTGGATTCTGAACTTCGCGCAGAATCTCTGGAAAGCCTGGCTGATGAACTGGGGTCCATTGTCACGGATGATACGCCGAGGTACACCGAAGCGGTAAATAACGTGATGTTTCACGAACT
Organism: Agave tequilana; assembly: GCA_038442645.1. Classification (NCBI taxonomy): domain Eukaryota; kingdom Viridiplantae; phylum Streptophyta; class Magnoliopsida; order Asparagales; family Asparagaceae; genus Agave; species Agave tequilana. The sequence goes on along the minus strand of JAVJIF010010489.1, from coordinate 39,725 downwards.
TGATCACGTTAGAAGATTTTACCTCTTTCAAAGGGATAGCTTCGGCCCACTTTGAGAAGTAATCGGTTATCGCTAGAATGAACCGATGTCCTTTCGATGATGGTGGGCTGATAGGGCCAACCACGTCCATCCCCCACATTTCAAACGGCCAAGTAGAGGTCGTAGAGTGGAGGTACCCTGGTGCTTGATGGATGAAATCGTCGTGTATTTGGCAGGCGTGACATCTCTTAGCATAAGCGACAGCATCGGCGATCATCTTGGGCCAATAGTAACCCAACCTTTGGAGTCGATGTGCCAATTTGGGGCCAGGTTGATGAGCTCCACAAGTACCATCGTGGGCTTCTTTCAATACTCCTTGGGCTTCTTTTGATGAGAGGCATCGGAGCAGGATCCCGTCATGCGATCGACGATACAATGTTCGCGAAATCGCATTATAGTAGAATTTGGGGGCTTTCTTCGGATGGCAGCCGCCTCCCTGGTGTCCTCAGGCAGGATGCCGTACAAGACATAGTCGATGTAGGGGAATAGCCAGTCTTTAAGCTCTAGGCCGGTTGACACTTCAAGTGTTTCCTTGTCGTGATGGTCTCCCGTTGACCCTGGGCAGTCTCCGAGTGAAATTTTTGGACAGTATAGGTCGTGGCTGTAGACGAATACTTTCTCCATTACTCCAGCTGGAAGGGCTAAGGAGGCAGCAAGGGATGCAAGTGCATCTGCATGCGCATTTTGCCTGCGCGGTACATGGTCGATGTAGAAGTTTGAAAACCTCTCGGCCATGTGGATTGTCGCATTGTAATAGGGTACTAGATCTTCATGTCTGACCTCATACTCTCCGCGAACTTGGCTGACGATGAGTTTAGAATCACCGTACGCCTCGAGATTTTTAACGCCAATCTCATCGGCGAATTGCATCCCAATCAAAAGAGCGTTGTATTCCGCCACATTGTTGGAGCAGGGTTCGGTCAGTGAGACAGCTCGGGGAATCACATAATTTTGTGGGGAGACGAGTACCACTATTGGTAGTTTAGATTTTCTTTCTTTGTTTTGCTCGGGACGAGCAAAAGAATAAGTGTGGGGGTGTGATTGGTATCCAATATTGCATATTTTACATCATAATTCCCATGCATATTACAAATAAATATGTGATTTTTACTCCTCTTCTCTACATATTTGCAGGTACACACTTAATGGAGAGATATCCAAATAATCACTTAATTAACACTAATTAAGTGATTAATCAAGATTAAAGATAAAGCCAAATTCAAATCCAGATCCAGAGAAATCCGCGCAACAAACGAAGATTCTAGATATACCACGTGGCTAACAACCTTGTAACTAATCTCCACCAGAAAGTTGTTAGCCAACGGCCACAAAAGTGCCGCGACTTGCGGCGGATCCACCGCAAAATCCGGGCCGTTGGATCTCAGATTTTGCGCCAACAAACTAGGCTCTCGAAGGTTCTCATCCATGCTATAAATACTCCATGAAGACCTGCGTACAAAAACTGAATGGAGAAGAGAAGAGATTAGTTTAGTATTGTAATTTTCATGTATTTTTCTCTTTAGGTTTTGTTCTTTAGATCCCTCTTCTTCTTCCCTAGAATTCAATGTAAAAGAGAGTGATTGTGAGGGAGAGAGCTTGTGTAATCAAGAGTGACACTTGAAGCAACAAGGATTGATCCATCCTCCTTCCTCTACTTGAAGCTTGGTTCTAGTTTTCTTGCATTCTTTAATTGCTTTCTTATGTGCTTTCTTTAATTCTTGCAATTTAATTCAAGCTTTGTTTTACTTCATGCTTTCTTGTATTTCTCTTATGGCTTGTTGTAGCTAAATTCTTCTCCATGTACTAGTTTACCACTAGTCTTGCCACTTCACTAACTCATGGGTGTTTGCTTAATTTCATCTTGCAAGTTGTATGATCTTCTCTTCTCCGATGGTTAAACCACCATCTTGCAAGTGAGAAAGTAATTAGGTCAACACGTGAGACGAATCCAAGCCGATGGAGTGACAACATTAGGCAAGCATTCGCTATCAAGGAGTCTAGTAAGTCTTGGCAAGCTAGCAAGGTAAGCTAGTCATGGATCTATTCTTTCTTTAAGTTTTCTTTCCTTTTCTTGTGAATACCACATCCACTTCTTGATTTCTTTTCCCACGACTTTTCCACCATGAACATATCCATCTTCTTTTAGTTTCTTTTTTCATTTGATTCACTAAGTTTATAAGCAAGAGAAGAATACTCGTTTGTTCACTTCACTACCACACGTAAAGCTTTCATCGCGAGCTCTCCCTGAGATTCGACTCGGTATAGTCCTATGCTATAGCGGAGACAAGAAAGGGTACATCAAATACATCTACTACATAATAAGTACACCTTCTTAGTCTAATCAAAAAATGGCGCCGTTGCCGGGGAGAGCGACGTTCTTTTTGGTTTAAAGTGAAGTACTAAACGATTCTTCTTCTCTGTTGCAGGTTACAGGAGAAGAAAACAGGAAACTATTCATTGCAGTAACATACAAGTGGACCTGGGACTCTGCTCAAGAAAGCAGAGCCCAGGATCCCTCCAAATTGCCGCGGATCCACGGCACTTTGCCGTGGGAACGCGGCAATAAGGAGTTCACTACTCACCAATTTTCTGCAGGGCTTCTGGTTCTGTAAAATACATCTGTTTCTATACTTTATTTTTTGTATTCTGCATCCTACTCCTGCTTAATTAAAAAACAGTAAAAAGTTGATTGAAATTGCTAAAAATTGTTTAGACACTTGCATTTTAGGCACGTGTCTTTTCAATTCTTTACTTTTACTGTTGAAGAGTGCTGGAGGCAAGGTACGTGTTTTGCATTGCATTTAGACTAGGACAAACTCTTGCTTGATTTTCATGCTTTGAGTGTATCCTAGCTATATTTCTTGTACACTTGCACAATTCAAATTTAAGGGCATACCGGTAAATAAGATAAGGTGGGGGAGGTCATTACCCTTTCCTTAGCCCGAAAACCATTTTCCCAAGCACTCACTAACCCAAGCCTAATTTAATAAAAAAGTAGACGTTGGCCCTAGGGACATCTCGGACTCAATTAGGAGATTTTCCTAAGGGGGAAAAGTGTTGGAATTTAACTCTTGCAAAATCGGTGTCTAGGAAAGGGGTTGAGGGCCGAAAGCCGAAGGTTGCTGGTTACTTAATTAAGGAACGTCTTCGGACGGAAAACCTCCCACCAACCTTACCCTTCCCTGGCTGATTAGCTTGTGGTTAGAGTCTGCACTAAACCTCCCGTGGACGGTCTATTTGTTAGGAGTCGTCTAGGTCTAAGTCTACCCTAACTTAGGTTAGAATTTTCTTTCTTTCTTTTGTTTGTTTGTTTGTTTGATTTTTGTTTGTGATTGTGTGATATGGCTTACAATTACAATTCTTTCCATCCATATGTCACACACACTCCATATTCGGATAATTCCAACCCGGTGTTTTATAATATGCACCAACCACATACACCGGGTTGGCCTTATCCGAATCAATACGACCCATACACCCCATCTAATGATTATAATGTCCAAAATAATTTCAACTCTTTACCGAGTAATTGGGGATTCACGTACCCCGAGTCAAATTCTCAACTTCCTTGTCCATCATATTCACCTTGTCCACAATATTCATTTCCTGAGTCCACTTCATATACTCCTTTTTCTGAGCCTCCATTTGAAGAAAACTCTGAGTTATTAAGGAGTTTAGAAGCTAATTTACAGAGAGCTGAGCAAACATTTCCAGAACCATTTCCCTCTCCAATTCCACAGTATTTTCAAGAATCTTACTCAGTTCCACCTTTTCATAATGAACAACCATTTATGAGTAATGATTTCTTGTGTGAGTCCACTCTTCCATCACCACATATGTTTGACTCACAATTTCACCATCACTTCCAAGACAACACTTCATCTTTTCATCAAAATAATGAAATCATCAATTATGAAAAGATGCTTGAAGACATGACTCATGCTCAAAATGCTAGAAATCGTGACATAGATTTGATGATCCAAACTCTTCGTCATCATCCTATTTCTAAAGTCACTAGCCACTCTGTCAAATCCAAAGAGTCATGTAGTCTTGGAAGTCCAGATTCAATTTCAGCACAACCACATGAACTTGTCCAACCTTCTGATCCAATTGACATTTTTGCAAGTTTTCCTTTTCCTGAAATGAATTGGAACATGAATTTGATCCTGAACTTTCACTTGATGATTCCAACTTACTTCCTGATTCAATCATGACTTCCATATCCTTACCTGATTTCAATCCATTTCCCAAGTCAGTATTGGATCCATTTCCTATCCATTGTGAAATTGAATCACCAATCTTTATGATGATCACATAGAACTTGGCCAGTTCCTTACTTCTGAAAATCCCATTGATAAATTGGCAAGTTCTCCACATTTAATTGAGTTACATGAAGAATGTGATCTTGAACCCCAACTTTGTGATTCAATCCTTCTTCCTGATTCCATAATGACTCCGGTATCTTTACCTTACTTCAATCTTTTCCCGGAGTCAATCTTGGATCCTTTCCCAATTCTCAATGAAGTTGAATCACCCATTTTTGAGGATCATGTTGAACTTGCCCAATTCTACACTTCTGAAGATACTATTGACATTTTGGCAAGTTCTCCATCTTGTGGAATTGAACTCAATGAGAAATGTGACCTTGATTTTCTCGATCTCTTTACTTCTGAAACTGATTGTACAATTCTTAAGGAAGATGTTGACTTAAGTTTTGAAGAATTGTACGGTGATGAGCTTGAATTTCTTAAAATTGGAAGTAAAGAGATATCACCCATAGTAGGTCACATTCCATTGTTGGACAATACATGTGGACTTGAGTTTACATTTCTTGACTTGGACACAATTTCTGATCTCACCTTGACTCCTGAACCATCACTTGATTTAAATCACAATCCTGAGTCAGTACTCCTTCCTGAGTCCAAGTCAACTGTTCTATCATTTCATCTTCCATTCTGGGACAAGGATCTTGATGAAAATGACTCTGAAATTATTAGGAAAATCTTGAAATTAGATGGGGTCATGTACATAATAAAGAGCCTTCATGCACACATCATTCTTGTGGGTCATATTTTCGCTATTTTTGGTGGGTTCCTGAAAACCCAAAGAAAAGATGATTGGGCCATGTTTCGTGGACCAATCCGACCACCACCGGAACCACCACCTTCAGGTAATTTTGTTCCTCCCCTTTCCATTTTGTTTCATGCATACATATATCATGATGCATTGAGGACAATGCATGAAATAAGTGTGGGGGAGGGTTTACTAACTTAGAGTTTTTAGATTTTATTTCTTTTACACTTCTTTTAATAAATAAAAATAAAAAAATAAAAAATAAAAAATAAAAAATAAAAACTTTTTGAAATAGGAGACAAAGTTTTGATCTATTTTTAAGAAAATTAAGATGTATCTTAGAAATTAAGAAAGCCTTAATTATGACATCTTAAACATAGTTGAAGTAATAGATCTTGTTTGAAATTATAGACTAAGTAAGTAAAATTGGTGAGATATTTTTATCTTGAATTTTTACCTTAGATAAATATGCACTTTACACTTACACATTTCTTGGGATGGAGACAAAGACCAAAAATGCCATATAAATAAAAAAAAAGAAAAAAAAATATATATATAAATAAAAGATCACTTATTAAGCTGGATAACTATGCCTCAAGAAGCATGGTTACTCACGCCTAACGGTGATCTCACTTATTAAGCTGGATAATTATGCCTCAAGAAGCATGATTATTCACGCCTAACGGTCATAATAAATAATCCCTCTTAGTTATGTGGCCTTTTCTACTCGAGACCTTAAACCCGAGGGATGTTTTCTCATCTGGTGCCCTAAGACCATCTGGTTTGGGAGTCATCGGTTAAAGGCTCGCTACAAGGGTAGACTAGAAAGCCTAGACTAAGGAAGATTAAATAAAAAAAAAAGAGAAAAAAAAAATATATATATATATAGATAAATAAATGGCTTTATGGTTGGAGTTGAAATCCAAGAAACCTTCACTTACACGGTGTGCATATTATCTAGGTTTTATGAAAGATAAAAATATTCAATCCAATTTTGAATTCTTACCTTAATTAAAAACAAAATCTTGCATGGATACTAAGTTTAAGGAAGAATAATTATAGGTGGACTTATGACCTAGGATCACTTATATTTTTGCAAAATAGTTCGTAAACATGTCTCTTATTCAAAATGCTTTTTCAAAATACTAACATTTGTCTTCTTTCTTTATGGATTTTGTGGGTGTAATCCGCTGAAAACCCTCAGGAGACAACACTCCTCCTCTAGGGTAACCTAGAGGTTTAACGGCTTGTTGCACATGCACAGTGCAATCGCGTCACCTGCGAAAGTGGTGTAATAAAATTGGTAGTTTAGATTTTCTTTCTTTGTTTTGCTCGGGACGAGCAAAAGAATAAGTGTGGGGGTGTGATTGGTATCCAATATTGCATATTTTACATCATAATTCCCATGCATATTACAAATAAATATGTGATTTTTACTCCTCTTCTCTACATATTTGCAGGTACACACTTAATGGAGAGATATCCAAATAATCACTTAATTAACACTAATTAAGTGATTAATCAAGATTAAAGATAAAGCCAAATTCAAATCCAGATCCAGAGAAATCCGCGCAACAAACGAAGATTCTAGATATACCACGTGGCTAACAACCTTGTAACTAATCTCCACCAGAAAGTTGTTAGCCAACGGCTACAAAAGTGCCGCGACTTGCGGCGGATCCACCGCAAAATCCGGGCCGTTGGATCTCAGATTTTGCGCCAACAAACTAGGCTCTCGAAGGTTCTCATCCATGCTATAAATACTCCATGAAGACCTGCGTACAAAAACTGAATGGAGAAGAGAAGAGATTAGTTTAGTATTGTAATTTTCATGTATTTTTCTCTTTAGTTTTGTTCTTTAGATCCCTCTTCTTCTTCCCTAGAATTCAATGTAAAAGAGAGTGATTGTGAGGGAGAGAGCTTGTGTAATCAAGAGTGACACTTGAAGCAACAAGGATTGATCCATCCTCCTTCCTCTACTTGAAGCTTGGTTCTAGTTTTCTTGCATTCTTTAATTGCTTTCTTATGTGCTTTCTTTAATTCTTGCAATTTAATTCAAGCTTTGTTTTACTTCATGCTTTCTTGTATTTCTCTTATGGCTTGTTGTAGCTAAATTCTTCTCCATGTACTAGTTTACCACTAGTCTTGCCACTTCACTAACTCATGGGTGTTTGCTTAATTTCATCTTGCAAGTTGTATGATCTTCTCTTCTCCGATGGTTAAACCACCATCTTGCAAGTGAGAAAGTAATTAGGTCAACACGTGAGACGAATCCAAGCCGATGGAGTGACAACATTAGGCAAGCATTCGCTATCAAGGAGTCTAGTAAGTCTTGGCAAGCTAGCAAGGTAAGCTAGTCATGGATCTATTCTTTCTTTAAGTTTTCTTTCCTTTTCTTGTGAATACCACATCCACTTCTTGATTTCTTTTCCCACGACTTTTCCACCATGAACATATCCATCTTCTTTTAGTTTCTTTTTTCATTTGATTCACTAAGTTTATAAGCAAGAGAAGAATACTCGTTTGTTCACTTCACTACCACACGTAAAGCTTTCATCGCGAGCTCTCCCTGAGATTCGACTCGGTATAGTCCTATGCTATAGCGGAGACAAGAAAGGGTACATCAAATACATCTACTACATAATAAGTACACCTTCTTAGTCTAATCACTTGGCTGCCCTCGGATCTGGGTGTTCAGCTAAGAAGTCCGCCACCGCTTGTCCCTTAATAGCCTTTTGTGGCAGAAAATGCATCTCATCATATGTGATAGCAATATGGCCCATTTTGCCAGCCGGCCATTTAGTGAAGAAGGCTTTGTCATAAGTAACCTCAAAGGATTGACTTTTGATATGACATTTATAGTCTGGCCTACCAGATAGTGTCGCATTTTCTGAATGGCGAACACTAGTGCCAAACATTCCTTCTCGATCGGGTTGTACCGATGTTCGGCTCCGATCATTGTTCTACTCAGATAGTAGATTGCCTGTTCTCGTCCTTGTTCATCATTTTGAGCTAGTAGAGCTCCCAGGGAATGATCCATTGCTCGGACGTACACCAGGAAAGGCTTTCCGGACACCGGAGCTGCAAGAACTGGTGGTTGGGTGAGGTAGTGTTTGATCTCCTCAAATGCTTTTTGACAAGCGTCGTCCCAAATGAATGAAACACCCTTTTTCATCAGTTTGGCGAAGGGTTGGCATCTCCCGGAAAGGTTTGATATGAACCTGCGGACGTACGCCAATCGTCCTTGTAATCCCCTGAGCTCCTTGAGGCTTCTGGGGGGTTGCATCTCTTGGATAGCGCGGACTTTCTCTGGATCCAAATGGATTCCTGTGGAAGTCACAACAAATCCTAGGAATTTGCCACTGGCTACCCCCAGGAAGGATTTGGTGGGGTTCATCTTCAATTGATGAGCCCGCATGATGTCGAAGACCACCTTCAGGTCTGCTATGTGATCACCTTTAGTGCGACTCTTCACCGCGATGTCATCGACATAGCATTCCACCGTTTTCCGCATTTGCTGATGGAAAATGGCGTTCATGGCCCTTTGGTATGTTGCCCCTGCATTTTTCAGTCCGAAGGGCATGACGGTGTAACAATATACCCCTAGAGGAGTCCTGAAGGAGGTATGCTTTTCGTCATCGGGATACATCTTGATTTGATTGTATCCTGAGAACCCGTCCATAAAGGACATTCGCTCGAATCCACAAGTATTGTCAATCATGACATCTGTGATTGGCAATGGGAATTCGTCTTTGGGGCAGGTCTCGTTTAGATCACGGAAGTCGATGCAGATCCGGATCTTCCCATTCTTCTTGGCGACGGGGACGATGTTGGCTACCCAGTCGGGATGTTGTTCTTCCCAGATGAAGCCAGAATCGATGAGCTTTCTGACTTCTGATTGAATTGCCTCCATTATCTCTGGACGGAACCGTCGCTGCTGTTGTTTAACAGGCTTCATGTCCGGATTGATGTTGAGGCGATGCATAGCCACTTGAGGATCAAGTCCAGGCATGTCCTCATAATTCCAGGCGAAGACATCTATATACTCTTGTACAAGAGATATTAGATCCTTCTTCTCTGGAGGCGACAGGCCGTCACTTATGAAGATGAGCTTGGGGTTGGTCTCATCTCCTAGGTTGATCTGAACAACCTTGTCATCTGTGGGTGGCTCACGCTGTTCAAAGCGGATATCCCAAAGAGCATTCAAATGTTTGATCCAAGGATCTGTATCAGGTTGGATCATTTCTTCAACTTCATCTTCCAGATGGCCTGTTGAAACCATGTTTACTGAAAGCCCTTTGAAGATGTTGCCGACACTGACATCTGACTCCCATGATGACGTGTCTGAAGAGCAATCGTTGCTCGACGATTCTTGAGAATCAGAGGCTGATGGGACCGGAGTTGATACATAGCCCAACCCCCTGCGCGTCCGATGATAATAATCGGGGGCCTTCCCTTTTGGCACAAAGGATCGAAGTAGCGTCCTCCTTCCTTTGCCGAAGTTCAACCCGGGCTTGTTGGTTAGATCGTATCCCATTTGCTTCATCATTCTGAGTGCTTTCGATTCATAATGGTCGAGCTGAGGGGATTCCTCCTCGCTTTTCGATTCTTCGCGGGGCATTGGTTCAGACGAGATTCGCCCGAAAAGTATTGGTCTTTGGCCTTTTCGTCTTGCCGGAACCAAGAATATAGATTCCTGCGCATCGCCATTATCCTGGTATGTCCCGAAAGATGATTTTACTGGTACATGCAATGATGTCAAAGCATCCATTGCCGACCAGATGTCATCGTCTACGTCGGTAGTAGTATCCGACGGTATTGAATCGGATGCACACGCAGAAAAATATTCAAAGTCTAGACTTTCATTAATATACCAACCGCCTGCATCGTCGGTGGTATTATCAACATCGAGCTTATTAGTGCTCTTTACAAGTGGTTCTAACTCCCACAGGCACTTTTCTTGCTCGGGCTCAGTGTCAGCCTCATTACCAGAGTCTGGCGCCTCCAGTTGCGGGGTTTCATCCACCGGATCCTGATATAAAAGGGAATCCGTGAAATAATTCTCGACTCCCTTGAACGGATACCTTTCGGCAACCAACGTTTGCACCTTCCCACTCACGTCAATGTATTTCATGACTTGGTGAAGAGTGGAGGGAACGATGGAGTTGCGGTGGATCCATGGTCGTCCTAGCAGCAGATTGTAGGAAGTGTCGGCATCGATGACGTAGCATGTCACCTCCGACTTGAGGCTCCCAATCTGGCACTTGAGCTTGATCTTCCCCATCGGATGGGTGCCGTTGGCATTGAACCCGTAGATGGTCGTCTGTGTAGGGCTCAGACGGTGGGTAGGGATGCCGAGGTGTTGCATGACTCGGCGGGGCATAATGCTCAATGCGGACCCTGGATCTACCTGAATGCGGTTCACCTCAGATGATCCGATGTAACCTGTGAAGTACAGGGGTCGATCATGCTTCCCTTTCACCTGCATATCATCTGCCGTGAAGGTGATGCAGGGGGCATTCTGGGAAGCGTGGAGGCAATCCTCTACATCTTCCTCCTTCGGCACCTGGGTCATGAAGACCTCAGCATTTGCCAGAGCTTCTTGCAGAGCCTCTCTGGTTGACTTTGATAGCCTCAGGAGTTCATACAAGGTGATGCGTGCCGGGATGTTGGCTAGTTGAGCCAAGACATCGAAGCGGTAAGGTGTCGAGGATCCTTCCGCTGCACCTTTTGAAAGAACCCGAGAAAACCGGGTTTCTTTCTGTTTCTCCACAGGTGGTTTTGCGGAGGGCTTGGCTGGTTCTACGGCTGGTTGCGGAGAAGCCGCTGCCGTCTCGCCGTACTGCTTCAAGTATGCCTGTCCTGAACGGGTCCCCGCCATCGGTTGGCTGGGCTCTGCGGCCAGGACTATTGTTTCCTCTTCTGAATCAGTCAGCGAGGGAACATCATCCTCTGCTTCTCGGGAGGAAGCACATACCACATGGCAGGACGACGCTTTTGCCTTGCCTTTGGACTTCCTGTTGGTCACAGTAGTCCATTGTTGTTCATCGACGAGGTCAGGGTGAACCCACATGGTTTCCCCCTGAGGTGTAGGGACGGCTACCAAGCCCTTCTCCTGTTGCTGGTGAGGGTCTGTGTTGACCACTCTTAATTCTCCCCTTGGAATAGGAGTTACCCCCGCAGGCGCTGGAGGTTGTCTCCCGAACTGGAGAACCGACGTCACATTGGCCGTCACCTTCTTCTGCTCTGGTCGGAGTTTTAACACCTCCGCGTCAATCAGAGCCTGAAGAATGTCCTTGAAGACGTAGCAGCTTTTGGTAGGATGTCCCAACATCCTGTGGTACATGCAGTAGTTGGGATTGTCGGTCTTGCCGACTTCCTCCGGGCGCCTAATTTCAGGGAGCTTCAATCGATTGCTCTTGTTGAGTAGCTTGAAGAGCGAATCGACGTGTTCCTCCTTGAAGGAATACTGCTTGTTAGGGCGTGGCTGACTTGAAGAGCCACTTGCCCTGCCTTTTGAGGTTTGGTGGGAGATTTGGTCTCCGTCGCCAAATTATCCTTCCGCTTCGTCTGGAGGGAGGTGTCTGGTGCCGGTGCACGCCTTGTCGACCTTTCCGGCCGCAGCTTGCCTTCCTCTGCCCTGACACGGGCAACAATCTCCTCAGCCTGTTCACCTTGTTGGACTAACTGCTTCCAGGTGCGGCTTTCAGCAACTCCTATTTGAGCAAGGAGTGAGGTTTGGAGATTGTGGCGGCATGTTTCCACCAGGGTGGCCTGGGTCATACCGCTTGGGCACCGGAGTGCCGTGTTCCGAAATCTTTCCACGAAAGATTTGACGGACTCCCCTCTCCGCTGTTTGGTAGCTAAAAGGGTGGGCATCGTGACTTCGGAGTCATCTTCGAAGAAGCGTGTCAAGAACAACTTCTCTAGATCCCCCCAGTTCTTGATAGAACCCTCCGGGAGCTTCATAAACCACTCAAAAGCCAACCCTTTCAGGGTGCCGATGAACAGTCGCGCCAGGATGGCGTCATTATCTACTACATTCCCGGTCTGGGATTTGAAGTAGTAGATGTGCTGGTTGGGTGACCCCTTCCCGTCAAATGCTTGGAGGGTTGGAGCCTTGAACTTAGGAGGGTATGGAACTAAGTCCCACTCAACCGGATAGGGCCGGACCACTCCAGCTTCTTGGAGGTCCTTGCGATTGGCAAGGGCCTCGAGGCGTCGTTCCAATTGACTCATCCTCTTAGCATGAGTCTTCTCCTGGTCTTGGTCGCTTCTTGTCTGTGACGGGGGCTTGGACACATCCGAGGTAGATCGTCGTGTCTCGTCGGAAGGTTCGGAGGGTGGGCTTCCTCCCTTTCTCCCTTTCCCCTTCGACCGTCTAGGAGGAGATCTCGCTCTTTCTTCGAGCAATTTCTCAAGCATATGCTTGAGGGAGTCAATGGATCTTTGTTGAGAGGCGATTATATCCATCTGGCGCTTCTGCGTCTGCTCTAAACGCCTGGCCGTCTCCTCAGGAGTGTCTGCCATGTAGGCGGAAGCCTCCTTCTCGACGGAAGAGTTTGAAGCCTGCGACTCCACTACAGCGGAGTGAGAATCGCCCATTCTAATGCCGCGGGCTAAGGCATTATAGTCAATTGGGGGAATGGCCCCCGTCCGGGTGCGAGTGTGTTGATACACCCCTTCCGGCTCAGAGTCAGATTCTTTTGAGTTGACCATTGGTTGTTTTCCCTTGCTTCTGCTAGTCATGTTTGCAGTAAGCTCCGGGTATTCAACATCTGAAAAGGTTCTCCTTCTGTGGGAGCGTCTTCTTTTGGCTGACGGGGGAATCAGGGTCAGCTGTCTGATTAAGGACTGCTGGTGCATGCCTGATCCATAATAGCATCCAGAGAGCATATGGATGAGCTGTTGACAGCAGCATGACGAAGTGGCTTGATTGGCACTTCTTTTCCTTGTCAAATAATCCCTCAAATCCGTGGGAGGGGGATTAAAGAGACTGGTCTCGCAACGTCGAAGACGGGAGACAGTCATGTGCTGTTCAGCCTGGACGCAGACTTCAGGGACGCGGTTCTCATGACGCGGTTGTATGACGCGCATGCGAGTCTCGCGTTGCTGCCTGATGCGTTTGGGCAGAGTTGCTTGAGAGAGAGCGGGCTGCTGGGCCCCACGCCTACGAGTGCGTACTTCCTGCGTTTGAAAAGACGCGGAGGTTTCACCCTGGCGTTTGATGAGTTGGTCCTCAGAGGACTCAACTTGAGGGGTCTCGCGTTTGGGTCGCCAAACGCGGATCTCACGCACTGGACGAGGTGCGGGCAAGGCATCAGATTGTACGCCGCGTCCACCCCCAGTCGGACAACCAATGGTTCCGACTTGGAGTTGACGCGCGCGTCTCCTCTGTCGACGCTCAGCATTCCGGTTACGTCGTGGAGGAGGGGAGAAACCAACAACCTCCTGGTTTACAGAACCAAGAGTGTTCACCACGCGGGTCTCCTGGGAGACGTTGACGCGGGTATTCTGCGCGACGCAGTTGATCGCAGCAGCAGTGGTGCCTGGGACCACGCGGGCCTTCTGGGAGGCGTTGGCGCGTGTGTTCTGTGCGACGTGGTTGATCGCAACAGCAGTGCCTGAGGTCACGCGGGCCTCCTGGGAGGCGTTGGCGCGTGAACTTGTCTTGGCACAGTGGGCATCGGCACCCGGCAGAGCCTCAGATTGGGCCTTGGGTAGCTTTTCAGTTGAGACCCTGCGGCAGACGCGGGTCTTTGGGCTCTTGGAGCCAGAAGAGAGGTACTCTTCATACTTCGCCTGGTCGAACTCGACAACGAGCGTTTCGACCATCTTCCCCTTACGGAGAACATCATCCTGCGCCACGATCTGTTCGTCAGTGACGAAAGTGGTCCCCAGCGGAGTCGCCATCTCTTGTTTGACACGGAAAAGGGGTGGCTGGCGTAACGTTTCCTTGAATCAGATGAAAAATTACAGCCGGCTTAATCTTTCGGTTACAAGGGAGGGAGAATATTGAATCTTGAATTCCCCCTTTGTTTAGTGCTGGGTTCTTCGGGTGGCGGTGGAGAGTGAATCTTGTTCTCCGTTGACCAGATGACCGTTCTGGACCGTCGAGGGATCTTCTCCTTGGCAGGTAGAGGGAGTAACTCAGCTCCGTCTACCAAAACTCTAGAAGAGGAGGTAGGCGAAGAGCGGCTAGTACTCAGTAAGCTCGCTGAAGGGTTTTCTCTCTCTCTGTCGATGATCTCTCCTCTTTTTTTTTTTGGAATCTCTCTTTTGCCCGATAATCGTCCCCCTCCTTCAATAGTGACGGGACTATTTATAGGGTTTTTAGGGGGTGATCGTGCCCCTGAAAACGCTCCACAATGAGGGGCCACTTCCCGCTACATGTGCGGTGACTGGCCCTTTATTTCGGGTAGTTGCAACTGAGACGCGGGTGTCGAGCCAACGCGTCCTGATGCTGAGACGCGGGCTTCGGGTCGACGCGCCTTGTTGCTGAGACGCGGGGCTTCGGGCCGACGCGCCTTGTTGCTGAGACGCGGGGCTTCGGGCCGACGCGCCTTGTTGCTGAGACGCGGGCTTCGGGCCGACGCGCCTTGATGCTGAGACGCGGGGCTTCGGGCCAACGCGCCTTGTTGCTGAGACGCGGGGCTTCGGACCGACGCGCCTTGATGCTGGAACTCTGCTTTCTTAGTAGCTTGTCTGTTGGATATTTTTAGACAGCCTACACCTCCCCCGGAGAATCGACCACTTAGGAGTCGTCTAGATTCAGGTACCTTAGACTAAGGCCTGGTGGTTGTTTCTCTTTCTTTTGTTTGTTTTTTATTCTTTTCGATTGTTTTGTTGTTTATATGTTGTTTGTAGTTTGCTGCATGCAAGAGCGGGTAAGAGATCATGCTACTTCCAGATTGACCTGAAATACTTCTCTTTCACTGCATCCAGAACCAGTGATGGCATCGCTACATGATAGGTTTTACCCAAACAGAACTTCACTCCCATCTTGTATAAAACTTCCTAAGGCGAATGGTAATAATTTTAAGTTGAAACCCCAATTCATCAACACTCTCTCAAAATTTCACGATTTAGAATCAGAAGATGCATACTTCTTTGTTAGGGAATTTGAAGAAGTATGCCTCATGATGTGCATTCCACAGGTAGGAGACGATGCAGTTAGCTTACGTTTCATTCCCTTTTCCCTAAAGGACCTAACTAAGAAATGATTGTATAGCTTGGTTGTGGACTGAGTCACAATGTGGGACGATTTCGTCAAGGCTTTCTTGAAGAAATTTTAACCAATCCATAAGACTGCTTTCATCAGAAAGAACATCATGCAGTTTAGGCAAGAGTAAAGCGAACCATTTTAGAGATACTTTAAGCGATTCAAAGATCTCTTAGCTCAGTGCCCCTATCACGGTGTAGAGAAATGGCGTCAGTGTCAGATTCTCTATGATGGTATGGATTATCAAATAAAAACCTTGTTAGAAACTATGTGTCAGGGGGATTCTTGCAAAACGATGAAAACTAGGGTTGGGATTTATTTGAAGATCTAGTTGAGAAAATCCTACAATGGGAGCCAACCTCTGAGAAGCCAAGGAATTCACAATCTATAGCTTCTAAAGGAGGGCTCTTATCCTTAGAATCATACATAACTGCTGAAGCTAAGATTGCCACTCTGATGAGAAGAATAGAGGCTCTAGAAGCAAAAGAGCCAGCCAAAGTTAACCAAATCAACCCACCACCAATCCACAATCTGGGTTGTTCATATTGTCAGGCACCAAACCATATTTTCGAAGAGTGTCCCATTTTTCAGACTCTCAAGTACTGTCGGAACACATGAACGCGGCCTACTCGAGGCCGCAACACAATCCTTACTCGCAGACTTACAATCCTGATTAGAGAAATCACCTGAATTTCTCTTGGGGCCCGAACAATTCTCCCAGGCTCAATTTCCCCAACAATCTTCACCATCCCAATCATCAAGCAAACTTTCCCAGTCAAGTTTCATCTTCCTCCTTCCAAAATTCACCAATGGAGAAAAAATTCAGTAAATTGGAGAAGAGTATGAAGGCATTCCTGAAGTCCCAAAACTCCTTCATACAAAATCAAGGACAGACATTGAACAACCATTCACAGGCCATATCTAGATGGAAGTTCAAATGAGTCAATTATCAAATTCTCTAAGTGAAAGACCCAAGGGTACTTTACCTAGTCAACCGCTAGTCAACTATAAAAATTCCAATCAAGCTTATAAAGTTCAGGATTTTCAGATCAACCAATATAATGTTATTCATACACTTAGATCAGGAAAGAAGGTGGATAATCAGGTCTACCAGCTAAAAATTCAATCCAAATTGATCCTATTCACGCCTCCACATCTGATAGCTCATCTCAATCTGCTTTACAAACGTCTGACACGGACACAGCTACTGATCAAGTTCACAAGCCTGTAGCACCCTTTCCTAATAGGCTTAGGAACAATAATAAAAACATGCACAGGGGAAAAAAATACTCAAGATGTTCAACCAAATTAAATTGAATGTGCCTCTTCTTGACACAATCCAACAAGTTCCAACGTATGTTAAATTCCTTAAGGATATGTGTGCTAAGAAGAGAAAAATGAATGTGCTAAAGAAAGTGTTCTTAGCAACCACCATAAGCGAACTCCTGTCTGATCCTATTCTGGTGAAATACAAAGATACCAGATATCCTACAATTTCTTGCATCATAGGACAAACGGAAATTAGCCGAGCACTTCTTAACCTGGGAGCAAGTATCAACTTGCTACCTCTCTCAGTATACCAACAACTTGGGTTGGGCGAGCTGAGTCCAACTCGAGTCACTATTCTATTAGCCGGTCGATCTATGAAAGTCTCCAAAGGGGAAATCATAGATGTCCTTATTTGGGTCAGAGATTTCATCTACCCCATTGAATCCATTGTTCTTGAGACCCAACCTGTGTCAAACCCACGGTCTCAAACTCCAGTCATCTTAGGTTATCCATTCCTTGCTACAGATAATGCCATAATCAACTGTAGGAACAGGTCCATGCGATTGACTCTTGGAGACATGACAAAGGAGGTTAATGTTTTCAATTTAGAAAAAATAACCCAGGGACATGAATGATCAGACATTTGAGGTCAACTCTATTGAAAATTTGACAAGTAAGCATGAAGAGAGCATGGAGATAGACACAGAGAGCGAGTTTGATCTGAAATCTGAGAATTTCAATTTAGATCAGATCATTGATTCAGCGGTGGATTAGGCGCCAAGCCCAAGTATACCTCATCCCAAAACTGAAATTTCAATCTCCTTTCCAATGAATCAACTTCTTTCTTAGAATTAAAAGTTTTGCCCGAACACCTCAAGTACGCCTACCTAGGCGGAAGAGAAACCCTGCTTGTCATCATAGCATTCCATCTAACGAGGAAACAAGAGAAAGTTGATGTCAATTATAAGGAAACATAGAGAAACCATTAGATGGACAGTGAATAACATTAAAGGGTTAAGTCTAGCAATAGTACAACACCGAATTCATTTGAATGATGAGGCAATTCCTAGGAGGGACCCACAGTGTAGGCTTAACCCAGTCATGCAAGATGCTGTGAAAACAGACATTTTTGAAACTGTTAGACAATGAGATAATTTATCCCATTTCTGATAGCCAAATGGTTAGCCCAATCCACGCGTCCCTAAGAAAGCTGGTTTCACAGTAGTAGAAAATGAACACAAGGAGTTGGTACAAACGAGACTACCTACCAAGGTTCGTGTTTGTATTGACTATCAAAAATTGAATGCAGCTATCCGTAAAGACCACTTCCCGCTACCCTTCATCGATCAAATGCTAGAATACCTTTCTGGACATGAGTACTAATATTTTCTAGATGGGTACTTAGGATACATACAGATTCTCATTGCTGCAGAGGACCAGGAGAAGACCATGTTCACTTGCCCATTCGAAACTTTTGCCTACCGACGCTTGCCCTTTGGATTGTGCAACGCTCCCGCTATATTCTAATAGTGTATGCTTAGTCTTTTCTCCGATATGATAGAACATTTTTTAGAAATTTTTATGGATGATTTCTTCATCTAGGAGATTTATTTGACAGTGTCTCCATCATTTAGAGTTAGATCTTCAAAGATACACGGAAAAGAACTTAACTCTAGATTGGAAAAATGTCACTTCATGGTAAGACGGGGGATTGTCTTAGGCCATGAGATCTCGAGGAGAGGAATTGAAGTTGACAAAGCTAAGATAGAAGTAATCACTAAGCTTCCACCACCTAAATGCATTAAGGATATCCGATCTTTTTTAGGGCATGCTGAGTTCTACCGACGGTTTATTAAGGACTTTAGCAAAATCGCTAGATCCTTAACCAACCTGCTCTGCAAAGGACGTGTTCTTTAATTTTGATGATGGATGTTTCAAATCATGGGAAAAACTCAAGCAAGAACTGATATCTGCACCTATCATTTTGCTCCTGACGGGACCCAATCATTTGAGATCATGTGTGATACTTCAGACCTTGCCATTAGCGCTATCTTAGGACAACGTATTGATAATATGCAACATTTGATCTACTATTTGAGTAGGTATTGAATGACACTCAGCAAAACTATACTACAACTGAGAAGAAATTCTTGGTCATAGTATTCGCGTCGAAAAAGTTTCGTCCATACCTGCTATGATCGAAAACCACAATCTTCACAAACCACTCTGTGTTAAGATATCTTATGATAAAGAAGGATGCAAAAGCAAGACTTATTCGTTGGATCCTTCTTTTACAAGAATTTGACTTGGAGATTCAAGACAAAAAGGGTGTGGAAACGTAGTGGCCAATCACTTGTCTAAAATTCCCAGGGCACCTATTGAGGAAGAACCGATCAACGAGGATTTTTCAGATGAACACATCCAAGCAATCTTTTAGGAAACCTGGTATGCTGACATCATCAATTCCCTTGCCACAGGATAAGTACCCTCTGAATGGACGAAGCAAGATAGATATCGCTTCTTTGCCTAGGTATCGCTCTTTTTTTGGGAAGAGCCTTATCTTTTCAAATACTGTCCTGACCAAATCATCAGATGATGTGTACCAGAAGAAGAGCATAGGATTGTATTAGCTTTCTGCCATGAATTTGCTTGCGGTGGACACTTTGATCCCCGCAAAACCACCAAAAAGGTCTTACAAAGTGGGTTTTACTCACCCACTTTGTTCAAGGATACCTCCAACTTTTGCAAGTCATGCGCAAGCTGCCAAATGATCGGGAAAATTACAAAGAGAGACATAATGTCCCTAAACCCTATTCTGGAGGTTGAAATTTTTGATATTTGGGGCATTGGTTTTATGGGACGTTCCTAATTTCATTCGGCAACCAGTACATCTTGGTTGCAGTAGACTATGTCTCAAAATGGGAGAGGCAATATCGATAAGGACGAATGACAATATGGTGGTTGTCAAATTTCTGAAAGAAAACATTTTCTCTCATTTTAGTATGGTATTATCAGTGATAATGGGACTCATTTCTGCAACAGGGCTTTCGAAGCCCTGATGCATAAATACTCTATCACTCATAAATTTTCTACAGCGTATCATCCCTAAACCAATGGGTAAGTGAAAGTGACGAACAGACAAATTAAACTCATCTTGGAGAAAACCGTCAGACAGAATGAAAGGAGTGGTCCACCAAGCTGGTAGATGCTCTATGGGCTTATCGGACTACTTTCAAAACTGTCCTCGATATGTCTCCATACCGAGTAGCATTTGGGAAGGCCTGCCACTTGTCAGTAGAATTGGAACACCGTGCTTTGTGGGCCATCAAACTATTGAATTTTGATTTAAACAAAGCCGACGAACTAAGAAAACTGCAAATTTCAGAGTTGGAGGAGATATGAATTGAAGCTTATGAAAACGCAAAAATAACAAAGATTAGGACCAAGTTCTTTCATGACCAATGTATACATTGAAAGAATTTTGTTCCTGGATAAATTTCTACTCTATAAATTACGGCTTCACATTTTCGTGGGGAAGCTCAAAACTCGTTGGTCCAGGCCTTTCACTATGTGCACCGTCTTTCCACATAGTGCCGTGGTAATTTTTGATCCTAAGAGTGGTGAGAAATTCAAGGTAAATGGACAAAGATTAAAATCATTTCTCACCACTGAGCCTGAATCAAAAAGCTGAAAATATGCTGGGTCTTTTCAACCCATCTTATACGTGATCATATTCCATCACAAACTACAAATAAATAAATAAATAAATAAATAATGTAAATACATTATATGATTAGGTGCTCTTTGTAATTATTCTTTGTATGTAAATAATTAACCCTAGCAAACTTGTGAATTCCCTTTTACCCTTGGGCTAAAACAGGAAAGTTCACCTTGTTCTCCCCCTATTTAAACCTCTCTTCATTTTGTTCTTGTGCCTCCTCATCCAAAGTGAAATCAGATCTGCAAAGTGCACGACCCAGCGCGGCCTGTTGGCCTAAAGGCCCATCACTCTAGTTTTGATGATGATTAACTCGTGTAGTTATAGTACTAATGATCTTGTGTTTAATAAGTCTTAGATATATATGATCAAGATCTTAGTAGGTGTTTAGCTTCAACAAAGGATTTCAAGTCAAGTTTTAGAGCTAGCACGTGTTGATTCAAGAGCTTTTGCATCAAGACCACATCAAGTACTCAAGAGGAGTATAGCTCATTGGATCAAGGTTTGAACCAAGTCAAGAAAGAGAAGAAGATTTTTAAGTGAAGACCTTCAAGAGGAGACTTGTGTCTAGGTTTGTTTTTAGTAAGATTTTATTTTAGATAAAATGTAAATGATAGATTAGTTGGTGGATTGCTCAAGTATCATATACACTCACACACAAGATTTAGATGAGTTTTTATAAAAGAGTTTTCATTTTGGAAAAATACCGTTTTGGTTTTTGGAGTTTCATATATACATATGTTTAAACCAAAATCATTTAGAGCTTAATGTCAAAAATATAGATATTTTATTATATATGTGTAGTGGATCATATTCATACACACTAAGCTTTAAAAGTGTTTAAAATATCTTATTTTTCTATTTGGAGAAGTTTTGAAAAAATCAATTTGAAAAAATACAGATTTTTGTTTAAGGTAAAACTTCCATATTACAAAAATAGTTCAAAATGTTTATAACATATTTTGATTTTTTACTCAGACATGTTTGTATATCAAAGTATAATACTGAACTAATTTTGTAGATTTTTAGAGAATTTATAGGATTTTATTAAAGTCAAAAAATCAAGTTTTTAATCCCCATAATTGCCTGGACTGACCTTCTGTCGGTCGACCGGACGGTCGACCATACAAGAAGTCGGTCGACCGCTCCGGTCGACCGATGTGCACAAATGTGCACAGGTTGGGCCGGTTAACCGCCAGAGAGTATCTGCTATCTGGAAATGGCCCGGTCGACCGGGCGGTCGGCCGCTAGGCTATTGCCCAGTTGGCGGTCGTCTCGTCAGTCGACCGACCTTCCCAACGGTCGGAAATCCTACCGTTGGCAGTCGACCGTCAGCAGCCAGAGCTGCTGAGTTGGCTTCCAACGGGCAGATTTTTGCAGCCTATAAAATGGGGCTCCCTTGGACTATTTTACACAAGATTTTTGGATAGTTTCAAAGCTAGTTTTTCCCATCTATTTCAGAGGTTTTCTCCACTTATTTAAGAGCAAATATTTCCAAATCAAAAGGAAAGGTTTATCAAGAGTGTTTTGTAAAAAGTGATTCTTTAAGTTTTTCACCACCAATTCAATTCTTATTTTTCTCACACATACTTAAGCTTTCCATTCCTATATCCATCCTATAGGAGAGTTGTTGTGAGATTGTTTTTAGGTGATCAAAGTGTTGTGATCACCAAAGTCTTCATTCTTGTTTTGAGGAGGCGGACTTGCGGGTTCACGTTGTTTCGGGTTCTAGTGAGAACTCGGTATAGAAGTGCGGCCTCGGCAAGCTTACGTGCTTGCATGTGTTTGTTCTTGAGGGAGCAAGTAAGGGGACTAGTGAGTCCAAGGAGTTCTAGTGTGAACTCGCTTGTAGATGTTGCGGCACCGAGTGATCCGGTGGGATCGTTTTTAGTAGAAATCCTTCATAGTGTTAAAGGTGGGGACGTAGAGCCAGTGTGCTCGAATCTCAAAACAAGTCTCCCGTGTTTGCGATTGCTCTCTCTATCTCTCACTTGTCTTTATATCTTGCATGCTTATATTGCTTTCAGCTTTATATGCTTGATATATATTTGTGCTTAAATTGATATATGCTTGGGGATTGTTTGCTTACACTTGTATTTAACCAAGAGAGTCAAAGCGCACCTCAACTCTGTTGGCCCAAAGGCCTTCCACTCTAGTTTTGATGATGATTAACTCATGTAGTTATGTGTACTAATAATCTTGTGATGTTTAGTTTTAGATCATTAACCAAGATATTAGTTGGTGATTAGCTTCAACAAGATGATTTGGAAGCTTTCACATGTTGATTCAAGAGCCCGAGCGTCAAAGATCATATATAGCACTTGCTCGGTGGATCAAGGAGTTTTGGATCGAGTCGGCTTGGAGACGGCGCTCTACAAGAAGACATCGGTAGCTAGTTTAGTTTGAGTTTTAGATCCATTTGCAAAGATTAGAATAGTAGGATATGCTCAAGTTCACAACACACACGTTTCATGTTTTGGATATTGGTTTTCAGTTTTTCCGTTTTGGTTTAACCGTTCTTGGTTTTCATGAATAGATATTATATCAAAACAAGTTTACATGGTTTAATGTATATTAGATTTGTTCTATATACATGCATGAATCAACTACTTAGACAAACCTAGTTTGATATACCTATTCATGTGTTTTAGGTTTTGTGTTTTAATAAAACTTATTTTTGGAATTAAAGTCAAAAACATGGATTATATCCGTATGCATCATGCCTAAATGTTGTTTAATATCATGTTTTTGTATTTGGATGAGTTTTGGACAAAACATATTTTCTATTCAAAAATCCAAGTTTTAGAAAATACGGTTTTTGGTTTTTGGCAAAATTTCTATAACACAAAAATGGTCCATATTGTTTGAAGTTTGTGTTGAAATTTTTAACACAAGTTTATATTTCAAAATAAAATGATAAAACTATTTTTTGTATTTTTAGAAGATTTATGAGAATTTTTAGGATTAAAAATTACATGTTTTTTCTGACCAGAACAGCTGCTGCCAGGCTAAGTCGGTCGACCGGACGGTCGACCGTACCAAGTATCCGGTCGACCATCTCTGTCGACCGACGTGCACGGATATGTGCACGCTGGCTGCCCCATAAGCCGGTCGACCGCACGGGCGACCGACTGAGAGCAGGTTGCTCTCTGTTTGCTCCCGGTCGACCGAGCGGTCGACCGGCCAGAGAACCGTTGCTCTCTGGTTCTGGGGACGGTCGACCGCCCGGTCGACCGGTAGCTGCCAGCGGTCCAATATGACCGTTGGATGGTCGACCGACCGGTCGACCGGTGGTTCATTTTGGCAGTTTCTGCTGCCAACGGCTATAATTTTCTGGGGGCTATAAATACCCTATAGGAAAGAGGTTTTCTCTAAGATTTTTAGTGCTAATTTTTCCTGACTCTCTAGTGTTTTCACAGCAATCAAAAGAAGTTTTTGGGCTTTAAATTGAACAATTTATTTGGTGTTTTTGCTAGGGTTTGGAAAATCAAAGAAAAGGGTTTTTGGGAAAAGTGTTTGATTCAACTTCTTTATTTTGGTTTCTAGTTTTTCCCAAGGATTTTCTTTGAGTTTTTAATTTCCATTCCTTTGGTTTTCTCCACACTGAGCTACATCTGCTATCTTATTCTATAGGATCTTTGTGTGGGAAAAAGAGATTGTTTGTGGTCTTTTGATCACCAAGTTGTAAACCCTATCTTAGCTTGGCTTTCTGCATTTCCCTCATTGTGTTGAGGAGGTTGTGCTATTGGGTTGTATCCCTCAAGTTGTGAGGTGATCCTTGTGTTGCTTTGTGCTAATCCCTCAAGTTGTGAGGTGATTGTTTGTTGGCTTGGTGTTGTGCCTCAAGGAGGAGGTTGTGTTTGTAAAGAGAGGAGTTGGGTACTCCTTGTAATTGTTATTGCCCCAAATCCTCGGTGAAAATTCCCTTTGTGAGAGTCCTTTGTGGACAAGCTAGTGGAGTTGAAATCCTTCTGTGTGAATGTGGGGATGTAGAGCTGGGTGCTCGAACCTCGAAACATATCTTATTGTTTGCGCTTGATCACTTGACTCTTACTCTATCTCTCTCTCTCTTTATTTTGTGCCTTGCATCGTTTCACATTGATCATTCATACTTATATGCTTGGCTTGGTTGTGTGTGCATCACTCATTTAGTGTAATTGCTATTAGTTTTTAAATTCCGCATTAAGTGCACTAGATTAGCATTATCACCTATTCACCCCCTCTAGGTGATTTTCAAACTCTTATCTAGAGGAATCTTGAGGAGTTAATCCAGAGCCCTTCCGGGGAATTCGGCTACACTTTTGTGTTATACTTGGTGTGTTGTGCTTAAGAATATTTAGTTTGCATAAATAGTCTTAATTCTGCATTAATTCATCATTAGATTAGCTAGTCACCTATTCACTCCCCTCGAGGTGATTTCACGTCCCTCCTCCAAATCTCCTCCCCTCCTTCTTCCAAAGGGTCGCGCCTCCCTTCCCAGGCCACGTTTTCATGGCTTCTCTGAGGCCAGAGCCGTGGTGCCAGCACTCCCTCCGGCCATCTCTCCGAGTAGATATCATATATGCTCTTAGATTTTGGGTTCTTCTATCTGAATTACTTCAGGCAATCTGTGGTTGGTTTCTCCCCAAGGTTTCCGGGGGAGGTTTGCAATTTTCTATCCCTAATCTCTATTTTAAAATTTAGATCTGTGTCATGGCCTTTGTGATTTTCCCTGAGAAAGATTTCTCACAAATTTTTAGTGATGTTCATAGGTATAATACTGTGTTTCTAGATCGGATTAGGGAGAGACAATGGTATGGATTAGTTTATGATAACACAGATCTTGATGTCTATTATTGCCCAGACTTAGTAAAATAATTCTGTTTGGGTATTTATGTTGCAACCATTGATCATGACCACTTTGTTGTCCATCTGGATCACAGGGACCTTAAGATCAGCCGGGGTACTATTGAACAAGCCACCCAAATCCCATCCTCCCCTCAGCATGCTGCACCACTGCCTTAATAGATTTCATGACTTTGATGGGTGTATATTGCACTGAACTAGATCATGGTGTCCAAGCAAATACCACATTCTGTAACATTCATTGCGTTAGACGTTGGATCCAACACAATATTTTGGGTATTGATCATACAACTTCTTTACAATCTCATGACGAGGCAACACAATGTTTGTGTGAACACCATGCTTTTGCAGCAACTCATTACTAACTCCCAACACACTAGGGGTGCGAAATACTCTTTACCCGTCCTGGTAACCAGTCTATGCAGAAACTTTCTGCTAGACACGGAATTTGTTGAGTATGATAGAGTGTTAGTAACCCTTAACGTGTTACTAGTGCATACAACAGCTGTCTGCACTCGATCTGGACACCTACTGTCCAGCTCGAAGATGTTCCTTCTGAGTCATCATCAGAGAAACAAATGAATGCGGAAGATGAGCCCCATTCTGGAGATAATCACCCTTACCGAGACGAATGCATTCATGTCCTCCATCTGGAAGGGCATGAAAAAGATTTTTAGGGGACAGATCAGGCTGAGGAGACAATTGGAAGATCAAAACAATAGGCTGGAATGCATTGAGGATACCCTCAGGCGTTCACACTTGGCTGGCCCTGGCACTCTGGCCGGTCCGAGTAGATGGAGACGGTGAGATCGTTCTGTCTACCTATTTATTACATTTACATTGACATGTCATACATTGAGGACAATGCATTAGATAGGTGTGGGGGAGGGAATATGAATATCTTAAAAATAAAAATTAAATTTTTTTAAGGATTTCTTTGTTCTTTTCTTTTTCCTTTAAAAAATAAAAATAAATAATATATATATATATATATATATATAATTGAAGGTTCACCTAGAGGGGGGTGAATAGGTGAAGGCTAATCTAATGGTCACTTAATGCCAAATAATGCGGAAGCTAAAAACAATTATGACCAAATCAAACTATTTAAACTAAACACCACGTATAACTCAAGAGTGTTGCCGAATTCCCTGTGAAGGGCTCTGGACAGACTCCTCTAGATTCCCCTTGAATGGGTTGAGGTGCCGCGTTGGCTCTCTTGGTTAAATACAAGTGTTAGCAAACAACTCAAGCAAGTATAACAATTTAAGCACACAAGTATATCAAGCATATAAATATAAACACTATAATTGAATGCAAGATATAGACAAGGAGATAGATAGAGAGAGTGAGTGAGCAATCGCAAACACAAGGGATTTGTTTCGAGGTTCGAGCACCCTTGCTCTACATCCCCGCCTTCGACACACGAAGGATTTCCACTATGATCGATCCCAATGGATCACCCGGTGCCGCAACACCTACAACTCTCGGACTCCCTAATCCGTACACACCGCAAGCCCACCGGCTCGCCGAGGCCGCACCTCAAACAAGAGTTCGCACCCGAACCCGAAACACCGAGTCCACACTAGGACTCGAAACAATGCGTACACAACCGTCCGCCTTCTCAAAGAACAAAGAACAAGTTTTTGGTGATCACAACACTTTGATCACCTAAAAACTATCTCACTACAACACTCCTATAAGATGAATAGCAATGGATGGCTCAAGTGTTTGTGTGAGAAAACTAGGAAGAGAATGGTGGAGCAAAACTCAAAGAATCACTTTTAATCACTCTTGATAAACTCTCCTTTTGATTGAAAATATTTGCTCTCAAATATGTGGAGAAAACTCTTTTAAACAGATAAGAAAAACTGGCCCAAAGCTCTCCTAAAATCTTGGTGAAAAATAATGACCAAACCCCCAAATATATAGGCTGTCAAAAACTAGCCGTTGGGATCTGTCAGACCTGTCGGTCGACCGCCCGGTCGACCGCCAACGGTCAAAAATCAGACCGTTGCAGCCTCCGGCGACCGCCCGGTCGACCCAAAAGAACAGAGAGCACTGCTCTCAGTTCCGGTCGACTGGCCGGCAGACCGGCCATCTGCCAGGTCAAGGCGTGCACGTCTGTGCACGTCGGTCGACCGAGCCGGTCGACCGACTTCAGAGTTAGTCGACTAGTAAGGTAGTAAGTCGACTATCTGAAGCCAGAAAACAGAAATCTGGGATTAAAAAGTTTGTCTTTTTGGCTCAAATAAAATCCCATAAAATACTTAAAAATCTTCAAAAATAGTTTAACCAATATACTTTGATAAACAAACATGCTTGCACAAAATCAAGGCATGTTATAAAAGATTTGGACTATTTTTGTAATATGAAAATATTGGCTCAATAGAAAACTTGTATTTTCCAAAATCTTGTTTTCCAAAACTCCTTTAAATAAAAACTAGATATTTTGAACTCATTAAAGCATAGTGTGTATGGATATGATCCACTACACAAATAAGATGAAATATCTCAGTTTTTGACATTAAGCTCTAATCATGATTTTGGTTAAAAGATATGTAAACATGAAGACCAAAATCCAAACATGTTTTTCCAAAGTAAAAATTCTTTTCTAAAACTAAAAATCTTTTATGAAAACATATCTATCAAGAGTGTGTGTGTGTAAATGTACTTGAGCAATCCACCAACTACTCTATCCTTTACATTTTAACTAAAAACAAAAATCTTATACCTAGACACAAGTCTCGATCTTGAAGTCTTCTCTTGAAGTCTTCTCATCTTCTTGACTTGGTCCAAAACCGATCAAACGAGCTCGACTCCTCTTGAGTACTTGATGTGATCTTGATGCATAGGCTCGTGAATCAAACGGTGCTAGCTCCAAAACTTGTCTTAAAATCCTTTGTTGAAGCTCCACACCTACTAAGATCTTGATAACAAATCTGTCACTAATTAAACACAAGATCATTAGTAAACATAACTACATGAGTTGATCATCATCAAAACTAGAGTGATGGGCCTTTGGGCCAACAATCTCCCCCTTTTTGATGATGACAAAACTCATGAAGTTATATATGCATGGATTAAAGTAAAGCTCCAAGGAAGCTCCCCCTTAACTCATGTATAAACACTAAATAATTGAAAGCACATAAACATGTATGCAAATGTAGGAGTAAACATGCTAATCAAGCATAAAACAAAATCACAAAAATCTTTTTCTCCTATTTGCAAAACAAAACATATATGCATAAACATAAATTCTTTATAAAAACATGCATATATAGCAAATACCTCTCCCCTTTTTATCAATCATCAACAAAGGGTTTAAGGTAAAAACAAAATCATCAAATCTTTCTCCCCCTTTTTGTCATAAACAAGGAGATCAATAAGGGGTCAAACATATCAATAAAAGGTTATATGCGATATACATTCATGAAGAGGAAGACGTTAAGTTAGCTTCCCTACACATATGTGATCGGGGCGGAACTAGCACTCAAAAGTGTGTATTATGTAAAATCGATGTAAAAGCTCGAATATGTGCTAATGTACCCTCGATACTTTCGTTATAGCATTGGCTCAACGGGTCGTATCCACAGGGAAGGGAGGCGATAGAAGCATTAACAGTTTCTATTCACGTTGTATGTTAACACCTCTTCTTTGTTAAAAGAATTAGGAAAAGAAAGTGAAAAGAAAAGGAAAAAGAAATCCAGAATGTGGTAGGTGAGGAGAGCGATGAAAACGGCGAAGAAAGCAAAATAAAAGTGAGTTGGAAAAACGAATAGAAAAGAAAATGGAACAAGGTTGAACTAAGTAGGCGGTGAAAACATCGATAGAAGAACAAGAAAAGAGTTTTGAAAAACGATTTCTAAAACAAGAGAAAAAGAAAACTCATGGCTACTAACTACTAAGTGATCCACTAACCATGCTAATCTCTTCGAGATAGTTGCCTCACATTTTGATCCTCGGCCATCATAATCCTTGGCTCCAAGAGACGATACAAAGCATGGCTCATGGATGGTTCATCATATTCAAAACATTGCAATAAGAATAAGCCAATACAAGCATCACTCATTACACTACTAAAAAGAATGCATGAAATAAAAGAGAGTTAGCTTGGTTAGCAAGTTAGCAAGTTAGATGTTAGAACCCATCATCTTTGGCCATCAATGGCTCTTGCAAGAACAAGGCCTTGTAGAGGCAACCCGATTCATGTGGATTATCAAGTAAGTGGTTAGATGGTTAGTGGTTAGTAGTTAGATTGCCATGAGAAGAAAAGTTAGCAAGAAATCATGTAGAAGATGAAGGAGATTACATTGGAAGAGAAAGGAGGCATCTTTACATAGAGTGTCACTCTCTATTACATCAATCCCTTGCTTTCTCTTTCTCTAGAAATCACTCAGCCCTACTACAATGATCTAAAAAGAAATGAAAATACAAGAAATGAAGAACACTCAGCTACACTACTCCTAAATCTCTCCTAAAATCTGCACCTACTCCTAAAAACGAAGACTGCCCTCGGTTTGGGCCTCTGCAGGTCTATTTATATGCCAAAGATCCTTCCAGAAGACGAGACGGGGCCACGCGTCGAAAATCGACGCGTGGTTCCACTCCTTTGCCGCGGAAACGCGGCTATTGCCGCGTTTCCGCGGCAATAGCAGGGAGACAGGTCCCTGTATTTCGTCAGTTTATTCCTCTGGCTGCGAGAATTGTCAGGGTATATCCCGTTTCTGGTATTTGCACCCGAATATTCGTCTGACAAGCGCAGGAGTCTAGATTCAATGCATCTTCTAGAGAATCCTTTGCTTGGCCTCCAAGTAATGCGGGATTAATTACCATTAATTGGGTTTCATTAAGCTCTTATTCCATCTTTACCCTTGGACTTTGGATCTACCTGCAATAAAGACCAAAATACGGTTTAGATCGACAATTTATTCATAAAGCGGTGAGAGAATGCGAATAATGATGCAGAATTGTAGACTAATCACACCCCCACACTTATTCTTTTGCTCGTCCCGAGCAAAACAAGAAAAGAAAAAAAACTATACTACAAATGTTATTACATCACTTTCGCAGGTGACGCGATTGCACTGAGCGTGTGCAACAAGCCGTTAAACCTCTAGGTTACCCAAGAGGAGGAGTGTTATCTCCTGAGGGTTTTCAGCGGATTGCACCCACAAAATCCATAAGAAAGAAAACAACTGTTAGTATTTTGAAAACACATTTTGAAAGAGAGACATGTTTTCGAACTATTTTTGCAAAAATATAAGTGATCTAAGGTCATAAGTCCACCACAAATCAATCTTCCTTAAACTTAGTCTCTATGCAAGATCTTGTCTTCAATTAAGGTAAGAATTCAAAATTGGATTGAATATTTTTTCTCTCATAAAAACCTAGATAATATGCACTTTGTGATAGTGAAGATTTTTGGGATTTCAACTCTAACCATCAAGCCATTTATTTATATATATTTTTTTCTTTTTCTTCCCTTAGTTTTCTTAGGCTTTCTAGTTCACCCATGTAGCGAGCCTATAACCGATGACTCCCAAACCAGATGGTCCTAGGGCACCAGATGAGGAAACATCCCTCGGGTTTAAGGACTCAAGTAAACAAGGCCACAAAACTCAGGGGGATTATTTGATTCTTTTGACCACCGTTAGGCGTGAATAATCATGCTTCTTGAGGCATAATTATCCAGCTTAATAAGTGATGTTTTATTCACACACATATTTTTTCTTTTTATTTGCTTTATGGCATTTTAGGTCTTTGTTTCCATCCCAGAAATTGTGTAAGTGTGAAATGCATACTATCTAAGGCAAAATATTCAAGATAAAATTATCTCCCCAATTTATCTTACTTAGCCTATAATTTTAAACAAGATCCATTATTTCGACTAGGTTTAAGATGTCATAATTAAGGCTTTCTTAATTTCTAAGATCATCTTAATTTTCTTAAAAATAGATCAAAACTTTGTCTCTTATTTCAAAAAGTTTTTAAAGAAAGAGAAAATTCCTATACAAAAGGGAAGATTTCTAAAAGTATCCTAAAAGTGAAAAACACCTAGAGGGGGGGTGAATAGGTGTAAGTGCTAATCTAAGAAACTAAATGCAAACTAAGTGCGCTAAATGCGGAAGCTAATGCAAATTATGCACAAACTAATACAATACAACAAGTGTAGCCGAATTCCCCTTGCGAGGCTCTGGACTATCTCCCCTTGATTCCCCTTGAAATGGGTTGAGGTGCTATGTGAAGCTCTTGTTGGATGAATATAAGTTAGGCACACACACACAAGCAATCCAAGCAATATGAAATACACACAATCAAGCCAAGCATATAATAGATATGACAATAAGAAATGCAAGGCACAACACAAGCAATATATGATATGAATGAATCAATGCTCAACACAAGCAAGTATGATATGATGATGAGTATGATGCTATGCACAATTATAAGAGAGAGAGTTAGAGAGACAATGGATCAAAACGCAAACACCAAGATTTGTTTCGAGGTTCGAGCACCTTGCTCTACATCCCCGCCTACACCACCGTGTAGGATTTCCACTATCTCAACTCCCACCGAGGGAACCTCTACCAAAGAGGATTTCTTACAACTCTAGGAGTACCAAACTCCTCTCTCAACAACAACCTCCTCACAACCGAGGGGTTAGGCCCGTAGCCAATACAACAACCAATCCACACACCTCTACCGAAGAGGCTCACAACCAAACTCCACCTCTACCTAAGAGGGAGCAAACCAATACCACTCCGATCACCTCTACCGAAGAGGGATACAACAAATAAAGGAGGGTTTACAACAAGTGGTTCAAAACCACAAACTCTCTTTTCTTTTTCTTTTTCCACAAAAACAAGATCCTAAATAGTTTAGGATAGAAGATAGCTCAAGTGTGGAAAACAAGTGTTTTTGGAAACAAGCAACAAAGAAAAATCTTTGGGAAAATACTTGCAATATGATAGAATTGAAGATCTAAGCAAAAATCCCAAAAACCTATTTTTCTTTGATTTTCCAAAAACCCTAAAACAATAAAGATGAGAAGTTTTTGCACTTAAAACTCTTTTGAAAACTCTTTTAAACACTTCAGAAAACTGAAAATTTTCTCTTAGAAAACTTAGCTAAAATCCCAAAGAGATGGGGTTTATATAGCCCCTATACAAAACTAGCCGTTAGGCTGAGCTGGCAGTCTGACAGACTGCCGGTCGACCGGTCCGGTCGACCGCCAACGGTCAGAATTATGACCGTTGAGCAACTGCGGTCGACCGGCCCGGTCGACCGATAAAACCCGAGAGCAGAGCTCTCAACTCGGTCGACCGTCCC
Source organism: Agave tequilana (assembly GCA_038442645.1). Classification (NCBI taxonomy): domain Eukaryota; kingdom Viridiplantae; phylum Streptophyta; class Magnoliopsida; order Asparagales; family Asparagaceae; genus Agave; species Agave tequilana. The sequence continues at coordinate 7,227 of JAVJIF010010489.1, read as the reverse complement.
GGTCGACCGTGTCTGTGCCTAACAGACGTGCACGTCTGTGCACGTCGGTCGACCGCAACGGTCGACCGGCCCTTGGTGCGGTCGACCGTCACGGTCGACCGACCAGCCTGTCAGCACATAACAAGGTCAGAAAATTTGGAAAAATATTTTCTAAAAAAATCTTTTATCTCTTTTAAAAATACCATAAAAATTGTTTTATCATTTTATATTGAAACTCAAACAAGTGATAAAAATTTCAAGACAATATATCAACATATCAATTCATTTTTGTGTCTTGCAAATTTTATCAAAAACAAAACCTTGTATTTTGTCAAACTTGATTTTTCCAAAACATGAATAGGGATATCAAAATAAGTTTGTTTACCAAGTTAAAGCATGTATGTATAAATAGAAAACATCTACTATACATATAACATATGTAAACTTGTTTTGATCAACTATTCATAAAAACCAAATATCAAATCATAAAACGTGTGTGTTTTGTGTTCACTTGAGCATATCAACTAAACTAAGCTTTACAAATGGATCTAAAACTCTATCTAAACTAGGATACCTAAGTCTTCTTGACGATCTTCATCTTCAAGTAGACTTGCTCCAAAACTCCGTGATTCTCCAAGTGCAAAGGTATGATCTTTAAGCTTTGGCACCGGAATCAACATGAATAGCTTCTAAACACCTTGTTGAAGCTAATCACTAACTAATATCCTGTTAATGATCTGAAACTTAGAAACATAAGAATATTAGTAAACATAACTACATGAGTTGATCATCATCAAAACTAGAGTGGAAGGCCATTGGGCCAACAATCTCCCCCTTTTTGATGATGACAAAACTCATGGAGTTATATATGCATGGATTAAAGATAAGCTTCAAGGAAGCTCCCCCTTAACTCATGCATAGGGATAAACAATAAATATATGCAATGAATATTAAACATGAAACATGCATATGCATAAACAATAAATGGTTCTAGATATCAAATGGAATATTCAAAACAAAATAAGCTCTAGATACCAATTACAAAGCAAACTCTATATATCAATTAAACTTAATATTCTTGAGATTAAAACATAATATATGCATATAAAACATAAGCATGCATATAAAACACAAATACTTCTCTCCCTTTTTGTCAATCATCAACAAAGGGGTAAACAATCAAAACCATAGATAAAATGAGGGGTAAAAATCTTTCTCCCCCTTTTTGTCAATCAAAACAATGCAAACAATGTTCTCCCCCTTTTTGTCTAAACAAAAAAAAAATCAACAAGGGGTGACTACAAACATGATATCAATTAAAAAATATGTCAATGAAGTATCTTGATACCAATAAACAAGGATCAATATATGTTATATGCTATATACATTCATGAAGAGGAAGACGCTAAGTTAGCTTCCCTACACATATGCATTACATGAAGAAGGGATGACAAGCCCCAATTCACATAACACATATTATGTAATGCATAAGAGGAGATGTGAAGCTCCCCCTACACACGTATATCATATAAAGAAGAGTTGTCAAGCTCCTCAATTTATAATATACTCAACATGAATCTATATGTAAGAGAGATGTTAAGCTCTCCTTGCATATAGGAAATACAAATCAAAACTTTGAATATTTTCTTTAAACAAAATTTTGGAAATACCAATTGTAATTAAACATAAGTCTTGAATTCTTAAACATGAATCTTGAAACCAAAAAATTTTGAATTTCTTAAATATGATACCAATTGTAAATATTTTACCAATTGAAAAGATTTTACAAACATGTTTATTTTAAAACATTGATACCAATTGTAAGAATTGTTCATTTTAAAACATATAAACAACTTTTAATCATAAAGTGTGGGAGTACAAATACCAATTGAAATACAAAATCATATTTTCTCCCCCTTTATGAAATACAAACTAAAGTCATGCATAGTCTTGATAACAATTTGAAAGTAATCAATTTAAACAAAATTGAAACTCAAGCACTAGCATAAACACAAACATATATATGTATGAAAAATAGATACCAATAGAAATTGATATACTTGGAATTTAAAGCATACATACATACAAAACATATATGAGTATACAAGAAGATCAAAATGATACCAATTGAAAGAGTTCAATGATACCAATTGACATAACAATAAGTTCAAGTGTATACATCATATTTTCTACCACCCAATCATAATTCAAGTTTTAAAGATTTTCAATTTAGGGCATACATGAACATGATCTCCCATCCTACCGCCCTTGGAAGGTAGGGGTTTTCAAAGATAGATTTGAAAATGTAGTTTTGTTTGAAAATCACTACCAAAATGAAGAACACCGCAATTAGTTAAATGGAAAACTTGTTAACTAGCACGAAATCCTTCAAACAAGGAATAAAACAAAATTGAAATTCACATGATAATCATCACTCTAACCAATAAAGCATAACTCATGAGAAACAAAACATGAGCAATAGATATGAGTGTACAAATAATATGTGAAGATCATAATCATGAAAAATATTTCATTAAGCTCATTATTCCTTAAAACATAATTCCATCAAAAACATGAAAAATCATATAAAACTCCTTATTTAATCTTCAAGGCATATGTATGTCTAATACAAGCTAAAATATACATACATATCCAAAACTCAACGAGTCCACTAAATGAATATTCATGAAGGCACGTGGCTCAAAAAGATGTATATGTATAAGATTAGTTTGAACTAGATGGACATATACATGAAGTTAAACATAAATACATGAAACATGAAAAAAAACTAAATTTTCATCACAACAAATTTCATTTCAAGGTATATGTATGAATTGTCAAACATGAAGTATACATACATATCCCTAAACACATATGAGTCCATATATATATAAATTTGCATGAAAGGCAAATGACTCAAGGGGTATACATGTATATCTTAATGTTTTTGGCAAAATGCACATATACATGAAATGCAAACTCATAACACAAAACAAATTCAAAAATGGGAATACAAGTTTAAAATATACGAATCATCAAAACTAGACTATACTAGCACATCTAATGGGAACAAACAAGCATTCAATCCCAAACATATATAGATTTATTTGTAGCCCACTATATGTACAAGTATATGACTAGTCTTAATGAAAACTAACACTTAAACATGTAATCAAGTCATTGAGCATCAAAACAAACACGAATACCATATTTCTAACACATACAAAATTCATCAAAATTCTTTTATTTGAATTTTACACTCCATATACATGAAAATAGGCACGACAAGTATAAATGAACGAATCATCAAAACTAGCTCATGCGTGTACATATAGTGAATACAAATGAGCATGAAGTTCAATTGCATATAAAACAAATGTAACTCACTATTTGTACATGTATAACACAAGTTTTGACAAAATCCACATTTAAACATGTCATAACCACAAGGAGTATCAAAACAAGATAGAAATCAACATCATAAGAACTAAAACATGATTACTATGTAAATTCACATGTATTAGATTCATGATGTACATTATAGCTAAACAAACGGTGAGAACACTAAATGTGAATCAAATAAGCATGTGTGTCTCAAATACTATACATGTATGTTAAGGATCTAATAAACATGGAATGAACATACTATTCCATAGACAATAAAAATATGCTATAAACAAATGAATATGAAAGCATGGGAGTTTAGGAATCGTTACCAAAACCTCAAGGCAACTCTCCTTGTCTCCAAAACTTGGTGGTCCTCTCCACCATCTCTTCCCTTGAAAGTGATGCATCCAATAGATTTCCTTTAAGTCCGGAACGCATCCACTCCAAGGTGTCATCACTCTCACGTCATGTGAGAGCCCACACCTACATTAAACAAAGGAGGGGTGGTCTTTGGTACCCACATCTTGTTGGGTCCATGGGGGTTAGTCCCTTCCCTAACCCAAACAAATTTCTTTGCTAAATTTGAAACATTTAATCTATCATAACAAAATTTAGCAAGGTGGCCCTTACGTCCACAATGTGTACATGTGTACACATGAGCATACATGGTGTGATGGTGTCCGTGTGAAGCATGTGTATGCCGTGATGGGTGTGCATGCATAATGGATGGAACTTGTTTCTTTCGAACCAAGGTTTCCAACCGTGAGTGGTTCATGGCACATTGGCTCATAGTGGAGCCCAAACAATCTACTCTCTTCTTAAGCATACAAATATCATCATTAATCTTTGAAGAAGAGGTACATACATTAGGTAGTCTAGATGATGAGGCTACACTAGCATGGCAAACATGAGCATCAATCTTTTTATGCAAAACCTCATTTTTCTTCAAACAAGCATTTAATTCATTTGAAATGGAAATAATTTTATTTTTAAATCAACATTCTCTTTTATAACAAAATCTACTTTTGAAGACAAATTTTCATTTTCTTCAAAAGATTTTCACAATCATTTTTAGATTTTAAAACTTTATTTTCCTTAAGTGCAAGTTCTAATTGAGATCTCAATGAATCCCTTTCATTATAGACCTCAACCTTCTCTTGCAAAACAATATCAAGTCTAGATTGTAAACACTTATTTTCTTTTTCAATTCCTAAACTTTTCTTTTTCAAAATCTTATATTTTTCTATAAGTTTTTCACAAACAATTGAAAGTTCTTCATTTATAGCATGGACATCAATATGATCATTTGAAGAACTAGAACAATCATCACTATCATAGTGGGGTCCGAATGTACCTCAAGGGAGTCATTCTCTTGGACCATGAAGCATTGTGGATCGGATTCTCCACTAGATTCCTCTTCTTGAATTTGAACTTGAAGCTCCGAGGTGGTGGTGGTTGTCAATTTGTTCCACACTGCAAAGGCGGAATCAAAGTTAGAAACACATAAGAGATAATCTTTAGGAAGAGTGCTTCTAATGGCCTCTAGGGCTTGTGCATTGGCCCCTATATGATTACCATCACCAAGATAACATCTCTTGGTGGCGGCAAGGAAGACATGCAAACCTAGGGTCTTTAGGTACATGGACATCCTATACTTCCAAATATCAATGTTGGAAGGATCATAGCTAGGAGGGGTCATGAAGTCCATGGTATAAACTAAATGTGTGCAAACAAGCAAATGCAAATGAGATTAGCAAGCAAATGGATCTCACTCCTAGGATGTTAAGCCTAAGTATCAGGAGCACTAGCTCTGATACTAATTGAAAAACACCTAGAGGGGGGGTGAATAGGTGTAAGTGCTAATCTAAGAAACTAAATGCAAACTAAGTGCGCTAAATGCGGAAGCTAATGCAAATTATGCACAAACTAATACAATACAACAAGTGTAGCCGAATTCCCCTTACGAGGCTCTGGACTATCTCCCTTGATTCCCCTTGAAATGGGTTGAGGTGCTATGTGAAGCTCTTGTTGGATGAGTATAAGTTAGGCACACACACACAAGCAATCCAAGCAATATGAAATACACACAATCAAGCCAAGCATATAATAGATATGACAATAAGAAATGCAAGGCACAACACAAGCAATATATGATATGAATGAATCAATGCTCAACACAAGCAAGTATGATATGATGATGAGTATGATGCTATGCACAATTATAAGAGAGAGTTAGAGAGACAATGGATCAAAACGCAAACACCAAGATTTGTTTCGAGGTTCGAGCACCTTGCTCTACATCCCCGCCTACACCACCGTGTAGGATTTCCACTATCTCAACTCCCACCGAGGGAACTCTACCAAAGAGGATTTCTTACACTCTAGGAGTACCAAACTCCTCTCTCAACAACAACCTCCTCACAACCGAGGGGTTAGGTCCGTAGCCAATACAACAACCAATCCACACACCTCTACCGAAGAGGCTCACAACCAAACTCCACCTCTACCTAAGAGGGAGCAAACCAATACCACTCCGATCACCTCTACCGAAGAGGGATACAACAAATAAAGGAGGGTTTACAACAAGTGGTTCAAAACCACAAACTCTCTTTCCTTTTTCTTTTTCCACAAAAACAAGATCCTAAATAGTTTAGGATAGAAGATAGCTCAAGTATGGAAAACAAGTGTTTTGGAAACAAGCAACAAAGAAAAATCTTTGGGAAAATACTTGCAATATGATAGAATTGAAGATCTAAGCAAAAATCCCAAAAACCTATTTTTCTTTGATTTTCCAAAAACCCTAAAACAATAAAGATGAGAAGTTTTTGCACTTAAAACTCTTTTGAAAACTCTTTTAAACACTTCAGAAAACTGAAAATTTTTCTCTTAGAAAACTTAGCTAAAATCCCCAAAGAGATGGGTTTATATAGCCCCTATACAAAACTAGCCGTTAGGCTGAGCTGGCAGTCTGACAGACTGCCGGTCGACCGGTCCGGTCGACCGCCAACGGTCAGAATTATGACCGTTGAGCAACTGCGGTCGACCGACCCGGTCGACCGATAAAACCCGAGAGCAGAGCTCTCAACTCGGTCGACCGTGTCTGTGCCTAACAGACGTGCACGTCTGTGCACGTCGGTCGACCGTCACGGTCGACCGACCAGCCTGTCAGCACATAACAAGATCAGAAAATTTGGAAAAATATTTTCTAAAAAAATCTTTTATCTCTTTTAAAAATACCATAAAAATTGTTTTATCATTTTATATTGAAACTCAAACAAGTGATAAAAATTTCAAGACAATATATCAACATATCAATTCATTTTTGTGTCTTGCAAATTTTATCAAAAACAAAACCTTGTATTTTGTCAAACTTGATTTTTCCAAAACATGAATAGGGATATCAAAATAAGTTTGTTTACCAAGTTAAAGCATGTATGTATAAATAGAAAACATCTACTATACATATAGCATATGTAAACTTGTTTTGATCAACTATTCATAAAAACCAAATATCAAATCATAAAACGTGTGTGTTTTGTGTTCACTTGAGCATATCAACTAAACTAAGCTTTACAAATGGATCTAAAACTCTATCTAAACTAGGATACCTAAGTCTTCTTGACGATCTTCATCTTCAAGTAGACTTGCTCCAAAACTCCGTGATTCTCCAAGTGCAAAGGTATGATCTTTAAGCTTTGGCACCGGAATCAACATGAATAGCTTCTAAACACCTTGTTGAAGCTAATCACCAACTAATATCCTATTAATGATCTGAAACTTAGAAACACAAGAATATTAGTAAACATAACTACATGAGTTGATCATCATCAAAACTAGAGTGGAAGGCCATTGGGCCAACAA